>JAVTVJ010000543.1:0-45049 GCA_034509425.1 Eopsaltria australis
TTGTTCAAGGAGGCAAACATGGGCTAGCCCTGAGTGCCTCCTCCTCCTCCTCTCTTCCTTCTCTTATATATCTGAGCTGATGTCATATGGTATGGAATATCTCTTTGGCTGACTGGGGTCAGCTGGCCTGCTGGTGTCCCCTCCCAGGATCTTGCCCCCCTCATCCCCTTCAGTGGGGGAAGGAATGTCACAGGGACAGCACTGCTTGGCAGTAGCCAAAACACTGCTCTGTTATCAACACCAGCTACCAAAGCAAAGTACAGCAGTGTAAGGCCTGTGAGCTTTACCCCAGTCAGACCCAATACAATTTCCACCCCTTATTCCATACCATTTGCATCATGCTCAGAAATCCTTTTCTACTTACACATGCAGTTTAAGTTACATCTTTAAACTATCTTTATCACATTAACTACTATCTCCTGTCCTCTCGCATCCCTCCACGTGGTCTCTATTTTTAGCAGAGTGGGGGGTCAGGGCAGGAGGAATAGTAAACTTGATTGTCGAGGACTGGCACCATCCCTGTTCATTGTGGCCTTTTTCTTGCCCCTTGCTGAAATTCGTTCTTCGTTAGCTCATGTCCCTTCTGCTACTTACATCCTGCAACATACAACTTCCAACATGCATTATTCTTACCCCAAGGTTAAGTCACCTTGGGGCACACACTGGGTCTCCCCATCCTCCCACATTACCCACCAAGTGCACCCAGGTCCTTGGGCAAAGACAATCCCACGAATGGGTTTGCCCTTCCCCATGGGGGACGCAACCCACACTGACTTCCCCAGCCACTTTCCTATGTGTAGTGCAGGAACCTTGTCTCCCTCCACAGTGTCTAAGGGTTTAGTTTGGGCGGGACCAGGTCAGTTAACAGATCCCCTAATATTGACTAGCCAAGTGGCTTCTCCCAAGTTCACATCCCAATGCTTCCATGTCCCATTACCTAGTGCCCGTAGCATAGTTTTTAACAGTCCATTATATCTTTCAATCTTCCCAGAGGCCTGTGGGTGATAAGGAATATGATATATCCACTTAATGCCATGCCTCTTTGCCAAGGAGTTAATAAGATTATTTCGAAAATGAGTCCCATTGTCTGACTCAATTCTATCTGGGGTTCCATGTCGCCACAAAATGTGTCTTTCAAGACCTGAAATGGTGTTCCGAGCCGTGGCGTGGTTTACTGGGTACGTTTCCAGCCAGCCAGTTGTGGCCTCCACCATGGTGAGGATGTAACTCTTGCCTTGGCGTGTTTGTGGCAATGGCCCAATGTAATCAATTTGCCAGGCTTCACCATACTGGAACCCCAGCCACCGCCCTCCACTCCAAAGAGGCTTCACTCGTGTGGCTCGCTTGATGGAAGCGCATGTTTCACACTGATGAATAACCTGTGTGATGGCCTCCATGGTCAGATCCACCCCTCGATCACGAGCCCATCTGTATGTTGCATCCCTTCCAAGATGCCCTGATGTTTCGTGGGCCCATTGGGCCATAAATAGCTCACCCTTTCTCTCCCAATCTAGGTCCACCTGAGCTATTCCAATTTTGGTGGCCTTATCTACCCGTTCATTGTTTTGATGCTCCTCAGTGGCACGACTTCTGGGCACATGGGCATCTACATGGCGTACTTTCACAGTCATGTTTTCTATCCGTGCAGCAATGTCCTGCCATAATGCAGCAGCCCAGATGGGTTTTCCCCTGCGCTGCCAGTTGGTTTTCTTCCACTGCTGCAGCCATCCCCATAGGGCATTAGCCACCATCCAGGAGTCAGTATAGAGATAGAGTATGGGCCACTTTTCTCTCAGCAATCTCTAGGGCTAGTTGGATGGCTTTCACCTCTGCAAACTGGCTTGATTCGCCTTCCCCTTCAGCAACCTCAATGACTTGTCATGTGGGATTCCACACAGCAGCTTTCCACCTCCGATGGTTTCCTGTCACTCGACAGGATCCATCAGTAAATAAAGCATATTTTCTTTCGTTTTCTGATAACTCATTATATGGTGGTGCTTCTTGGGCACGAGTCACCTTCTCAGACAGTGCTCCAAAATCCCTGGCTTCTGGCCAACTCAAAATCTCTTCTAGGATTCCTGGGAAGTTGGGTTTTCCCATTGGGGCTCGTTGTGTAATTAAGGCCACCCACTTACTCCATGTAGCACTGGTTGCATGATGCGTGGAAGGAATGTTTCCTTTGAACATCCAGTGTAGGACAGGCAATCGTGGTGCCAAGAGGAGACATGCTTCTGTCCCAACAACTTCCAAGGCCACTCGAACCCCCTCATAAGCCGCTAGTATTTCTTTTTCAGTTGGAGTATAGTGGGCTTCTGATCCTCGATAACTCCTGCTCCAGAATCCTAATGGCCGACCTCGGGTTTCTCCTGCGGTCCTCTGCCAGAGGCTCCAGGTGAGGCCTTGCTCCCCAGATGCAGTGTAGAGTATATTTTGCACATCTGGTCCTGTCCGAACAGGCCCAAGAGCCACCGCACGAGCTATTTCTTGTTTGATTTGCTCAAAGGCCTGTTTCTGCTCAGGGCCCCACTTGAAGTCATTCTTCTTTCGGGTCACTCGATAGAGGGGGCCCACAAGTTGACTATAGCCTGGAATGTGCATTCTCCAGAATCCTACAAGGCCCAAGAAAGCTTGTGTTTCTTTCTTAGTAACTGGTGGAGACATATTGGCAATTTTGTCAACCACCTCTGTAGGCACATGACGGCGCCCCTCCTGCCATTTTATTCCTAGAAACTGGATTTCCTGTGCAGGTCCCTTCACCTTACTTTGTTTTATGGCAAGACCAGCTTTCAGAAGAATTTGGATTATTTCCTTCCCTTTTTCAAAAACTTCTGCTGTATCACCCCACACAATGATATCATCAATATATTGCAGGTGTTCCGGAGCTCCACCCTGTTCCAGAGCAGCCTGGATCAGGCCATGGCAGATGGTGGGGCTGTGTCTCCACCCCTGGGGCAGTCGGTTCCAGGTGTACTGGACACCCCTCCAAGTGAAAGCAAATTGTGGCCTGCACTCGGCCTCCAGAGGGATTGAGAAAAATGCATTAGCTATGTCAATCGTTGCATACCATTTGGCTGCTTTTGACTCTAGCTCATATTGGAGGTCCAACATGTCTGGTACGGCAGCACTGAGAGGTGGTGTGACTTCATTCAGGCCCCGATAGTCCACTGTCAGCCGCCATTCCCCATTTGACTTCTGCATTGGCCATATGGGGCTGTTGAAGGGTGAGCGGGTCCTGCTGATAACTCCTTGGCTCTCCAGTCAACGAATTAGTTCATGGATAGGAGTCACGGAGTCCCGGTTGGTACGATACTGCCTCCAGTGCACTGTCCAGGTAGCAATCGGTACTTGTTGATCTTCCACCTGCAGCAATCCTACGATGAAGGGATCTTCTGAGAGGCCAGGCAGGGTGGATAACTGTTTGATCTTCTCTGTATTCACCGCAGCTATGCCAAAGGCCCATCGATATCCCCTTGGATCCTTAAAATACCCTCTCCTGAGGAAGTCGATGCCAAGGATACAAGGGGCCTCTGGGCCAGTCACGATGGGGTGCCTTTGCCATCTGTCCCCTGTTAAGCTCACCTCAGCTTTTACTACTGACAACTCTTGGCATCCCCCTGTCACTCCAGAGATCCAGATGGCTTCTGCACTCTTGTGCCTTGATGGCATCAGTGTACACTGTGCACCGGTGTCCACTAAAGCTTTGTACTTCTGTGGATCTGATGTGCCAGGCCATCGAATCCACACCGTCCAGTATACCCGGTCATCCCTTTCCTCCTCCTGGCCAGAGGCAGGGACCCTCTATTCCTGTTCTTGGTCAGAGTATTCACTGTCTGACCTTTGTGATGCCAAATCAGAAGTTCCCTCCTCAGGATTGCAGGAAACAGTTTTAGTTTTCTTATATCTGGGAAATCGCTGATTGTCTTCTGGTCTTTCTGTGGTAACTACACTGACAGTCTTCTTGGGTGGCCCCTTCTTAACAGCTCTCTTCCCCCTCAGTTCTTGGACCTGGGTGCTCAGCTTAGAGGTGGGTTCACCATCCCATTTCCTCATGTCCTCTCCATGCTGACGCAGGAAAAACCTGAGCTCGTTACGTGGCCTGTTCTTGGGGGTTCCTTTCCCTCTGACTGGGGTTGGAGAGGAGCGATCTCTTGGGCTACTTCTAAAAGTTGGGGAGCTGGCTCGCAGGGATGAGGAAGCACCCAGAGTTTCTTCTACATTTCAGAGCCAGGCGGACGCCAACTCTACAGTTGGTGTATCCATTTTTGGGTAATAAAGTGCCGCCAAGCTGCTGGAATATGATGCCGGGGCGCCTTGAACCACCTTCCTCCACATGGCAAGTGTACAAGGGATATCCTCTGGATCTATGGTGACGCTATCATCCTTTAGATCACTATAGACAATTTCCAGCACTGCTAATTCTCTCAAGTACTGGATACCTTCATCCACATTGGTCCACTTCCCTGGGGACTTTACAAGATCTTCCTTAAAAGGATATCTTGCCTTCACACTTGAAAGAAGCCGTCTCCAGAGGCTACAAGTTGCTCCTTTCTTTGCAAGTCCTCTTTCAATTTCCCGATCCCTAGCAAGGGATCCCAGCTGTTGGGCTTCATGACCTTCTAACTGCTGACTATCGGCCCCATTATCCCAGCATCGCAGCAGCCATGCAGGAATCCTCTCACCTGACTGGCGGCTGTAATCCTTTTGCAAGTCTCGAAGTTCGGATGGGGTCAGGGACCGAGTAACTTCGGATGGGGTCAGGGACCGAGTAACTTCGGTCTCCTGTTTAATCTGCCTCACTCCCTTCGATTCCTTTGCTGAGGGACCTGCCTCTTGATCTAGCCCCACCTCTTCTTCCTCTTCTTCTTCTCTTACTAATCGGCCTGAAACTTGCCTTGTCCATTTTTTTTTTTTTCACTACTGGGGCAATTAATGTAGTTGTTGTCGTTTGGGTTCCTATCTCAGACATAGTTGTTATGGTTTGTATCCCTGCCTCAGCCACAGCTGTAGTTTGTGTCCCTGTCTCAGCTATAGTGTCCTCAGGCACAGTTTGAGTTCCTGCCTCAACCACAGTCCTCTGAGAATATTGAACAGAGGCCCGGTAGGCCCAGGCCAGCCCCCAGTACAGGGCGAGAAGCTGCTCGCATTCCTGAGAGTAAACGAGGCACCCTTCTGTCAGCCGATGGGCCAGTTTGTTAGGGTTATTTACCTCTTCAGGAGTAAACTCCCAGGCAACGGGAGGTGATAACCGCCCTAGGAACCTGCCCAAATCCCTCCATATACCTTTCCACCCAGGAACTGGGTACCTCAGGGCAGATTTTAACAGCTCCTCACCCAAGGGTCGTTTCCTTCTGTACCAGGGAGATGACAATTTCCATGAATTCCATAAGGTAACAGTGTTGGCAAATATTATTAATAATATCAGGAAGCTTATGTAAGGGTTGGCAATAATCACAGGAGCCTGCAGTAAAAGATCATCCATACTCAAATTCACCCAGGGCAGAGAGAAGGAGTTATATTCATTCACAGTCATTGTTTGTTTCAACATGTTCCCAAACATAGCAAAACAAAGATAAGCAGTGTGGCAGCCGAAGGCCGTATGCCACGCAAGACTTTACTACTTGAGAGCTGCTATTGGTAATTACTAGAGCATGCAATATATGTGTATATATATATAAAACTGCCTTTATCTCGCCCCACGTTCGGGCGCCAAAAGAGACTGTCGTGGTTTGATCCCGGCCAGGGGCCAGGTGCCCACTCAGTCACTCTGTCACTCCCCCTCCCGCTGGGAGAGGGGAGAGGATAATATTGAAAAAGACTATCAGGGTGAGTAAAGGCAGTTTTATTACTGTGGAGGGAAAAAATAGAACAAGCAAGTTGAAAGTTGCGCGCGCAAGAGCAACAAGAGAAAACAATCAATCTCTACTTCCCATCAGCAGCGATGTCCGGACACTTTCTGGGAAGCAGGGCTCCAGCACACATGATGGTTGCTCGAGGAGGCAAACATGGACAAGTCCCAAATGCCTCCCCCTCCTCCTCTCTTCCTTCCCTTATATATCTGAGCTGATGTCATATGGTATGGAATATCTCTTTGGCTGACTGGGGTCAGCTGGCCTGCTGGTGTCCCCTCCCAGGATCTTGCCCCCCCCATCCCCTTCAGTGGGGGAAGGAATGTCAGAGGGACAGCACAACTTGGAAGTAGCCAAAACACTGCTCTGTTATCAACACCAGCTACCAAAGCAAAGCACAGCAGTGTAAGGCCTGTGAGCTTTACCCCAGTCAGACCCAATACAGATCCACAGAAGTACAGAGCTTTAGTGGACACCGGTGCACAGTGTACACTGATGCCATCAAGGCACAAGAGTGCAGAAGCCATCTGGATCTCTGGAGTGACAGGGGGATGCCAAGAGTTGTCGGTAGTAAAAGCTGAGGTGAGCTTAACAGGGGACAGATGGCAAAGGCACCCCATCGTGACTGGCCCAGAGGCCCCTTGTATCCTTGGCATCGACTTCCTCAGGAGAGGGTATTTTAAGGATCCAAGGGGATATCGATGGGCCTTTGGCATAGCTGCGGTGAATATAGAGAAGATCAAACAGTTATCCACCCTGCCTGGCCTCTCAGAAGATCCCTTCATCGTAGGATTGCTGCAGGTGGAAGATCAACAAGTACCGATTGCTACCTGGACAGTGCACTGGAGGCAGTATCGTACCAACCGGGACTCCGTGACTCCTATCCATGAACTAATTCGTTGACTGGAGAGCCAAGGAGTTATCAGCAGGACCCGCTCACCCTTCAACAGCCCCATATGGCCAGTGCTGAAGTCAAATGGGGAATGGCGGCTGACAGTGGACTATCGGGGCCTGAATGAAGTCACACCACCTCTAAGTGCTGCTGTACCAGACATGTTGGACCTCCAATATGAGCTAGAGTCAAAAGCAGCCAAATGGTACGCAACGATTGACATAGGTAATGCATTTATCTCAATCCCTCTGGCGGCAGAGTGCAGGCCACAATTTGCTTTCACTTGGAGGGGTGTCCGGTACACCTGGAACCGACTGCCCCAGGGGTGGAGACACAGCCCCACCATCTTCCATGGCCTGATCCAGGCTGCTCTGGAACAGGGTGGAGCTCCGGAACACCTGCAATATATTGATGATATCATTGTGTGGGGTGATACAGCAGGAGAAGTTTTTGAAAAAGGGAAGAAAATAATCCAAATTCTTCTGAAAGCTGGTCTTGCCATAAAACAAAGCAAGGTGAAGGGACCTGCACAGGAAATCCAGTTTCTAGGAATAAAATGGCAGGATGGGCGCCGTCATGTGCCTACAGAGGTGGTTGACAAAATTGCCAATATGTCTCCACCAGTCAATAAGAAAGAAACACAAGCTTTCCTGGGCCTTGTAGGATTCTGGAGAATGCACATTCCAGGCTATAGTCAACTTGTGGGCCCCTCTATCGAGTGACCCGGAAGAAGAATGACTTCAAGTGGGGCCCTGAGCAGAAACAGGCCTTTGAGCAAATCAAACAAGAAATAGCTCGTGCGGTGGCTCTTGGGCCTGTTTGGACAGGACCAGATATGCAAAATATACTCTACACTGCAGCTGGGGAGCAGGGCCTCACTTGGAGCCTCTGGCAGAGGACCGCAGGAGAAACCCGAGGTCGGCCATTAGGATTCTGGAGCAGGAGTTACCGAGGATAAGAAACCCACTATACTCCAACTGAAAAAGAAATACTAGTGGCTTATAAGGGGGTTCGAGCAGCCTCTGAAGTTGTTGGGACAGAAGCATGTCTCCTCTTGGCACCACGATTGCCTGTCCTACACTGGATGTTCAAAGGAAACATTCCCTAAGTGCATCATGCAACCAGTGCTACATGGAGTAAGTGGGTGGCCTTAATTACACAACGAGCCCGAATGGGAAAACCCAACTTCCCAGGAATCCTAGAAGAGATTTTGAGTTGGCCAGAAGCCAGAGATTTTGGAGCATTGTCTGAGACGGTGACTCGTGCCCAAGAAGCACCACCATATAACGAGTTACCAGAAAACGAAAGAAAATATGCTTTATTTACTGATGGATCCTGTCGAGTGACAGGAAACCATCGGAGGTGGAAAGGTGCTGTGTGGAATCCCACACGACAAGTCATTGAGGTTGCTGAAGGGGAAGGCGAATCAAGCCAGTTTGCAGAGGTGAAAGCCATCCAACTAGCCCTAGAGATTGCTGAGAGAGAAAAGTGGCCCATACTCTATCTCTATACTGACTCCTGGATGGTGGCTAATGCCCTATGGGGATGGCTGCAGCAGTGGAAGAAAAGCAACTGGCAGCGCAGGGGAAAACCCATCTGGGCTGCTGCATTATGGCAGGACATTGCTGCACGGATAGAAACATGACTGTGAAAGTACGCCATGTAGATGCCCATGTGCCCAGAAGTCGTGCCACTGAGGAGCATCAAAACAACGAACGGGTAGATAAGGCCACCAAAATTGGAATAGCTCAGGTGGACCTAGATTGGGAGAGAAAGGGTGAGCTATTTATAGCCCGATGGGCCCACGAAACATCAGGGCATCTTGGAAGGGATGCAACATACAGATGGGCTCGTGATGAGGGGTGGATCTGACCATGGAGGCCATCACACAGGTTATTCATCAGTGTGAAACATGCGCTGCCATCAAGCGAGCCACACGAGTGAAGCCTCTTTGGAGTGGAGGGCGGTGGCTGGGGTTCCAGTATGGTGAAGCCTGGCAAATTGATTACATTGGGCCATTGCCACGAACACGCCAAGGCAAGAGTTACATCCTCACCATGGTGGAGGCCACAACTGGATGGCTGGAAACGTGCCCAGTAAACCACGCCACGGCTCGGAACACAATTTCAGGTCTTGAAAGACACATTTTGTGGCGACATGGAACCCCAGATAGAATTGAGTCAGACAATGGGACTCATTTTCGAAATAATCTTATTAACTCCTGGGCAAAGAGGCATGGCATTAAGTGGATATATCATATTCCTTATCACCCACAGGCCTCTGGGAAGATTGAAAGATATAATGGACTGTTAAAAACTATGCTACGGGCACTAGGTAATGGGACATGGAAGCATTGGGATGTGAATTTGGCAGAAGCCACTTGCCTAGTCAATACTAGAGGATCTGTTAACCGCCCTGGTCCCGCCCAAACGAAACCCTTAGACACTGTGGAGGGAGACAAGGTTCCTGCACTACACATAGGAAAGTGGCTGGGGAAGTCACTGTGGGTTGCGTCCCCCATGGGGAAGGGCAAACCCATTCGTGGGATTGTCTTTGCCCAACGACCTGGGTGCACTTGGTGGGTAATGCGGGAGGATGGGGAGACCCAGTGTGTGCCCCAAGGTGATTTAACTTTGGGGTAAGAATAATGCATGTTGGAAGTTGTAAGTTGCAGGATGTAAGTAGCAGAAGGGACATGAGCTGACGAAGAACGAATTTCAGCAAGGGGCAAGAAAAAGGCCACAATGAACAGGGATGGTGCCAGTCCTCGACAATCAAGTTTACTATTCCTCCTGCCCTGACCCCACATTCTGCTGGAAATGGAGACCACGTGGAAGGATGCGAGAGGACAGGAGATAGTAGTTAATGTGATGGGGATGGTTTAAGGATGTAGCTTAAATTGCATGTGTGAGTAGGAAAGGATTTCTGAGCATGATGCAAATGGTATGGAATAAGGGGTGGAAATTGTATTGGGTCTGACTGGGGTAAAGCTCACAGGCCTTACACTGCTGTACTTTGCTTTGGTAGCTGGTGTTGATAACAGAGCAGTGTTTTGGCTACTGCCAAGCTGTGCTGTCCCTCTGACATTCCTTCCCCCACTGAAGGGGATGGGGGGGACAAGATCCTGGGAGGGGACACCAGCAGGCCAGCTGACCCCAGTCAGCCAAAGGGATATTCCATACCATATGACATCAGCTCAGATATATAAGGGAAGGAAGAGAGGAGGAGGAGGAGGCACTCAGGGCTGGTCCATGTTTGCCTCCTTGAACAACCACCACGCGTGCTGAAGCCCTGTTTCCCAGGAAGTGTCCGGACATCGCTACTAATGGGAAGTAGAGATTGATTTTGCTTTTGAGAGGGAGAATCCCAGAATTGGACGTAAAAGTCAGCTCACATGGTGCGTATTACCTCAATGTTATAAAACTCCCCCAGAATATTTGGAGAATGACTTGCAAAAGATCTAGAGTCCTGGGAACCCCCACCTGGAGAAGGACAACTACTCCAGTACGTGGATGACCTCTTAATAGCCATCCAGACCCAAGAGGCATGTATGGACTAGACGTTAAGCCTCTTGAACTTTTTGGGCCTGCAAGGGTACCGGGTGTCCCAAAAGATAGCCCAGATAATAAAACAGTTCTTTACCTGGGTGTTTTGGGTTAGGCCAGAGGGGTCAAAATCTAAGAAGTGATTTATGCTGCAGGAAGGAATATAACTTCCTTCCTGCGAGAGAGAGCCAATAATCAGGTAGTTTTAAGGATTGATATGAAAGTAAACCAATTAAAAAGTTGATCCGCCTTCGAGGAAAAAACCATATATAAGCAGAGACTCTCTGAAGCTCTTCCTCTTTGGACCTGCTGCTGCTGTGTAGAGAGGAGCAGCTCCTGCTTCTCTCGCTGGTAAGGCCCCTCCCCCACCTCCTTCCGAAGGAGGGATGGGGGTGGGGAAAGGGAGGTTTTATGGCAGCCGTGCCGCTGCAGCTGGGCAGGCATGGGGGAGGATACGATTGGAATTTTCAGCAGATCCAGCTCAGCCGGTGTGTCAGCTACACGAGAGAGAGAGCCGGGCCAGGCAAGGACCAGGCCGGACTCCATCCAGCTCGGGCCAGGCCCTGCCCTGTCACCCCGGGCCCAGATGGTCCTACCAGGCCGAGCCGGCTTGGCAGAGCCAAGCAGAGAGACTCTTGAGAGCGTCTGGCATCCAGCTCGGACCTGTTCAAACAACCCAGCAAAGAGCACGTGATCCTCACACTGCCGGAGAGAGAGAGAGACAGAGATTAACTCTCTCCATGCCTGGACTAAACTCACAGGCACCCATCCTTCCTCGCAGAGAGAGGAACGAGTGAGGACACCTACATAGTGCAGCGCAGAGACTTTACAGTCAGTGAGGAAAGCAGAACAGATACTCACAAGGAAGTGCATGGGAAGTTGCTTCAAGAGTGAAGCTGAAAACTCTTTTGGAGAACCATGGTTGGGGACTGAGCTAATAAATTCTCTGTAATATATGAAGATATAGTCCAAAGGGGGATGTGAGGTTCTTATTGCAGCCAATGAACTGAAATACCTAAGTACAGACAAGTAAGTGTTGAAAAAGTACAGCCTGATGAGAAACTAGAACCAAGAGAGAGGAGAGGCTGTGACCCAGAGCCCTGGTCCCCGGGGGAATGCCAGAGAACCTGAGCTGTCAAGAGAACCTGTGTTGCTAAGCACAGAAGAAGGGATTTTCTTTGTTGCTGCAATTGAACTGGGCATCCTTAAAACAGGTACCCTGTGGACTGTTCATAACCCACCCAAGTGGCTGTGGGAAGGCTACTGGTGTGGGAGGGATCCACCATTAAGCTGGACTTTGTTCCGGGCGGCGGCTAATGGTGAGGCAGAAGACCCATAAAAACTGTATTTTTCTTACAGAAAATCCATGGTGTAAGCAAAAGAAACTTCTCTTCCTAAATGAACTAGAACAAGAGCTGTTTCTGAGGTGGTAAACTGACTAGAGGTCAAAGTGTTGTCTTTTGTATGTTGTCAGGGAGAATGAAATGGAGAGGTGGGGGAAGGAGGGGTGGTCTGAGGAGTTTGTTCTGGTTTTTTTTTTTTTTTCTATTTCCCTTTGTCTTAGATATATTAATAAAACTTCTTTGTACTTTATAAAGTTTGAGCCTGCTTTGCCTACTCCTAATCCTCATGTCACAACAAACAATCAAGTAAATATAAGTAAGTGTACTAGCATTTAGCCACAAACCTGAATAGGCAAACTAAAACCACTACACTGGGGTACGAAGTAAGTGCTGGACAAAGCACCTTGGGACAAGACCGTAAGGAAGCAATATGCCAAACCCCAAAACCCCAGGCAGCAAGAGAACTGAGAACCTTTCTGGGTATGACAGGGTGGTGTAGACTGTGGATTCCTGATTATGGATTGCTTGCTAAACCTTTATATGCACTAATTACGAAAGGATGCCAAGACCTTCAATGGACAACAGAAGCAACACAAGCCTTCGACCAACTGAAGAAGGCCCTCATGTGAGCTCCAGTCCTAGGACTTCCAGACGTGAGTAAGCCATTCTTTTTGTTTTCTCATGAAAAACAAGGAATCGCCTTAAAGATACTGGCACAAAACTTAGGCCTTTACCGGCAGGTAGTGGCTTACCTTTCTAAACAACTAGATGCAACAGTTAAAGGGTGGCCAAGCTGCTTCAGAGGCATTGCTGCTGTGGCGATAAATATCCAAGAGGCATGCAAGTTTACCCTAGGCCAAAAAATGACTGTGCTAGTATCCCATACAGTGTCTTCAGTCCTAGAGGTGAAAGGGGGACATTGGCTTTCCCCGCAAAGATTCTTGAAGTACCAAGCCATATTGGTGGAACAAGATGATGTTGAAATTGTGGTAACTAACATTGTGAACCCAGCTTCATTTCTCAGTGGGAACATGGGAGAACCAGTGGTCCACAATTGCCTGGAGACCATTGAAGCCACTTACTCCAGTTGCCTGGACCTGAAGGACTCTCCTCTTGAAGACGCTGAAACTTGGTTCACTGATGGAAGCAGCTGTATTATCAGTGGAAAAAGACATGCTGGATATGCGGTTACCACCAGCAGAGAGGTAAATAGAGTCTAAACTATTGCCAACAAATACTTCTGCACAGAAGGCTGAAATAATCGCTTTAACCCGAGCTTTAGAATTGGCAGAAGAAAAAGAGATTAACATTTATACTGACTCAAGGTATGCATTTGGAATAGTTCATGCCCATGGAGCCATTTGGAAAGAAAAAGGACTGTTAAACTCAAGAGGGAAGAACATCAAACATGCACCAGAAATACTGAAGTTATTGGATGCAGTTCAGTTACCTAAGAAGGTAGCTATCATGCACATTAAAGCACACCAAAAAGTGAGTTCTGAATTGAAAGAAGGAAACATGCTGGTGGATAGAGAGGCAAAAGACGCAGCCAAATGTAAGATACCGGCGCTGAAATAAACATACACTTTCTAACAACCCTGTTAGAGAGTCTTTGAGTGTCTTGAGTTGAGTATTGATATTAGATCAATACTCTTAGTTTAATAAATCAAAACAAACAAGATTTCTGGATCATTATATGGATCTTCACTAGATGTGGAATCTACAACTGCTGAAACAGAACTGTGAACAGATGCACACACAAACACACCAAAATCTGGGTTATTTCATCAGTACAAGTCTAATATGAAAAGCAGGATTAGAATGTAAACATAGCTTGAATAATATCCCACGATTAATATCTTAGGATTGACAGAGCGCTTGGTTAGGACAAGAAGCTTCCCATAGAGCATGACTCTTGAACAATGTTAAGTGATGGCTATTGTACACTCTGGCTAAAACAACAGAAAAATTATATACAGATTCTGCCAGATTTTCTTTGGGAGTTTTTAAGGGCAACAGCCTGAATGAAGGAACATAAAAGAGGTTTTTATGGGTTGCAAAGAACTACATGCACATGTGAAGAAAATAGTTGGACAGCTTGCTAACTGGGCCCTAATTCACTTAAAAAAAGACAGAAACAGATTCAGTATAGAAACTAATTATTGCATTGGTTTGCTAGTAGAGAAGAAAATCAGCATGCAAAGCAATGATTAAGTTTCAGGTTAAGGCACACAGCTATATGTGTGCATGTTACACTGCAGACAATGTGTCAAAGCTCCTGTTCTGGTCAAGGACATCTTGTCAGGAATAGCTGATGGCAGCTTCAGCTTGAGTCAAGGTACTCACACACAGGCCTCAGTGGAAGGGCCTTAGGAAGCAAGACATCTACGTGCGACAACAGATGCAACAGAAGATCAACAGGCTCTGCTGATCCTATTGACCACATGCCCCCTGGTAAAAGTTTAGATGCCCATCTCACTTGCAGACACCAAATGTAAGCATGAAAAATTGAGTGTCAGTTTCAAAAGGAAACTTACTCTAAGGAGATTAATTTCTTTACCTAAAATGCCACCAACCACCAGTGATCAATTACTCTGTCCTCCAACTCCCACCCTAGTACTACAATTGTCTTGCGTAGGGCCAAGTGCCTTTCAACGATGGTGGCACCACACCACCATACCATAGGTAGATGCTGAATGTATGAATTCTCCCAGCTAAAGAAAGCTCTCATCCCAGATACTTTGATATTAAAGCTCCCTGAAAACATGAAATATGTAGAGGGCACAACAACTTGTCTTTGTTAAAGTAGGTATAATTACTTTGAATCTTTACCATACATCACTCATTTTCCCCGAAGTCTGTTTATTAGGAGGTATCATACACCCACATAGTTGTTATACAGGCAAGTTCTTCTGTGTTCTTTTCCTCCACAAATATGAAAAATGCAATCTTTTACAGAAATACATTTAATGATATAAAAATGAAGGAAACCCTTCCTTTTAATTGTTCAATCACAAGGAAGAATGATCAAGATATTTATTTAAGTATGAAAGAGCATGTACTCTGCATAAATAAGTTTTACTAAAGCAATATTAAAGAAAGTAAAGTGATGGACTGCATTACACAGAACATACTACAGCTAAATCACCAGATTTCCCTTTTGCACGTAAACATTGCTAGATATTTGTGAGTAGACAAGTCATGCAGACAGGTACATTCAGACACCACTTCACAAGTTTAAGTTGGTAACAGAACCACCAAAATGGTTAAGTAAAACCAGATGATTTGGTGGTTGTATGGAAGAGTTCATGCCATTGATTGGTGGACCAACAACAGAAAGTCAAAGTGCTAGACTTAATAATCTGAAACATGATTAGACTACTAACTTACTACAAGTATTTATTTTTGTGCTTTTATTGATGGAAAACTAAACAAATTACAAACAACTGAAGTACTGAACTAAGCAAGTGACAGAAGCAAGTCATCTAGATGTTGATCCGATGGAAAACAGTGATTTTAATAAAGAAATAGAAATACCTTTAGAGCTCATGAGCATTGCTCTATGTGAGATATTCTTGACAGGGGCAGGTACTCCCATGGCACACACAGAATCCTCAGACTAATTAGTATAAGAACAGTATTTGTAGTGAAAACAGGTAGAATAGCAACTTCAGTGGGGGTCCCATATCTGTGCAGTTTTTATGAATCCATAACCCATGCAGTCATCGCACAGATGAAATGTCAGGTAATCTGCCCTAATGACAGAGCGACTGCATGCTTTTGGATCAAACAGCATTTCATATTTTGAAAAATTCTACAAAACTACTTTCTGAGAAGTGATTTTTAAATGGGGAGTGGGCACATTCAAAAGTAAGAGGAGAAGCTACTGCTACAGGGAGAGATGAAGGGTCTGGGCTTGCACCCATGTACCTACTCAAAGTTTTATACATCTTCCTTTCTGCATACAGAAACCAAGAAGTCAAGTTTAACATCTGCAGAACAGACTGGATTAAAGAGAAACAGTCCAGAAAGACTTTGGTGGAGGATTTTTTTTGTAGATAATTACTTCAGCATGAGTTCAGTAACACAGGACAACAAAAATGGATTAATCTAATAATGGCAGATTTTAGAGATGAAATTAACATCACAGGAATAAGTAATATTGACTTACTTGTCTCCATGGCAGGCCCACTATATTAAATGCAGTATTTAGCCCTAAGACTGTAATTTCAAGAAGTTTAATGGATTTAAAATGCTGAAGGAGGAACATAAAACATGCACTTCAGATTTCCAAGTGGATATACTGAACTTTGAAATGCGACGCTAACTAAATGGCAAGAATCATTTAATATTCCAAGCATTGTAGCTGAGAAGGCTGTTAACAGATCACTTGGAGTAATTAAACAAGAATGATAGCTTTTATTGCTACGCTTTAACACATTTTTAAGATAATTTTTTACACTCTAAATGACAGTGATATGAGTCCGGTCACACTTCCCAACTTGACTTGAATCTATTTTTTAAGTTTGTGAATGAATCCTCCATCTTTTTCCTGTATTACATTCATATAGGAAGCCTGTACTGTCTTTAGCATTCTTGACTTCTACAGTGACATATCAAGTCTGATTATAATCATACTGCATCCTTCAATCCTAAACATTACAGAGCTGACCACCAGAAAACAGAGTGATCTGGATACACTAGAAGCCTAAAATCACTATAGTTTTTAACTTTGTGTCTATACTTTACTCAAAATTCCCAAGTGCTTACATTTTCCCCCCAGGGTGGGCTGCGGGCTTGGTTTTTGGAATGAATGCAGTAGTATTATGCCACAGCACAGAGTGAAGTGGGATTTTTTTCCTATCTGCTAAGATCATTAAAAGTATTTAATCTAGTAAGATATATTAAACTAAAAAGGAACAGCAGTTGACAGCTTTGTCCTTCTATCCTATGCCAAGTGCAATAAGAACAGCAAATTACTTTGGCTTACTCCAGAGGGTGCAATTATAATACTAAAACATGTGGATGAAACCTCAGTGTCCAAGCATTATCAGGAACGATTCTCTGTTTTTGAGTTCTATGGAAACATATTACTAGTCTGAATGCAGTAAGACCATGTTGCGGTTTAGAGGTTTGGGGAATCAAAACGGAGCGGAAACACCAATTTGTAGTGGTTTTAATTCACCTATTTGAGTTTTTGGTTAAATGCCAGCACACTTACTAAAATTACTTAATTTTAGTTATGAGATAAAGATTAGAAGTAGGCAAAGCAGGTTTAGACTTTAACGAATATAAAGAGAATTCATTAACAGACTTAAAAAAGGAGTAATAATAATCAGGAATCAGAACAAAACCTTTAGAACACCTTTTTTCCACCCTCACCTCTTAATTTCTTTCCCACTGACCATACAAAAGACAACGCTTCGACCTGTAGTTAAATTACCACCTCTGGAACAGTTCTTTTCTCAGTTCATGTAGGGAGAGAAGTTTTCTCTTGCTCTAGCATGTTGATTCTCCATAGGAAATACAGTTCCTATGGATGTCAGCCTCACAGCAAGGAGCTGCCCGGAGGAAAAGATTTACTTGTTCTGGAAACCCTTCCCACTTCAGTAGCTTTCCCAGGGCTACTACAAATGGACATATGATGGTCGTGGAGGTACTCTTTGAGGATGAACATTTCTATTACAGTGGCAACGAAATCCCCTTTTCTCCTTATTGGCAACACAAGTCTTCTTCTGGTATTCCTGGGGCAAGGAATTTTTACACAAGAGTCTTAGTCCACTGACTTTAGCTAGAACATTACATCCCACCTTTTTCACTCTTTGAGACCATTGTTCATATATTACAGGGTATATTATAGCTGAGTTTATCAACATGTCTTCAGAAGAGAATTTTCAGCCCTAAGGTTTAAGGCACTCCTCATCTCCTCCTTCTTTGGATATAGGCTTTGCTACATTTCTTTAACTTGGAGTCTTTATGTTGTACCTGTTGTGTCTTCATTCCTTTTCTTTCAGTGTGGGGGAAAACAGATGTTTTCAAGTCCCGTCCTGATATTGAAAAAAAACCAGTTAACTTGTCTTTCAGCCAGGTGATGGTCATATGACCTCTGCCCACGTTGTTCAAGTGTAGTATGTTCAGCGTTTTGAGCTGAGGGAGAGTGTGGGGATGGATGAGGCTTACAGCAGGCCTGAAAGCCTCTCGGACATGGACTTAGAAGCGATCAGTGTTTACCCGTGAGAAAGCGCCATGAGACAGTGATGGTATGAACACCTGCAGCCACAGTGAAGGACAGCCAAGAAAATAATCAAGGAAGATGTTTGCACCCGACCAAGAGATGGCCTTGCTGAAGAGCATCAAGAATGTGGTGGAGGACTTATAGTGTATAGTTAACTGCTTGTGTAGCTAGTTAGGATGTGCTGGGAAAAGTTCTTGTTATGTAGACAGCCTTGGTGTTGTTTGCCACGCAGCCAATAATAGCATATCACAGTAGCTGGGAAAAAGGGTATAAAGATGTTAGCATAGACGAATAAAGTACTACTTCTTCTTTGTCCTTGGACTGCTCGCGTGTCGTGTGTCTGTCTCTACTGTGACAACTGGTGACCCCGACGTGATCCGTGAGCCCGACGTGATACGACACGATCGGCGAACCGACGCGATCTTCGGAGTCGGCGCGATCCCTTGGCCGACTTGTTTGGGACTGAACGGGATAAAAGATAAAGGTAATCCAAGGAGCCTGCCAAGAGAGCAGGACGCCTGCTTGAAAAAGTGGGAACCGAGCGGCAGGGCGAGGTGCCGCTGGAGATGGAGCCCAATGTAGCTTGAGAGCAGAGGATTCTGTTTTGGTCGACCGAACTTTGACACCTTGATTAAGGTGAGCCGTTGGGAACAAATTTAATATGGGTAATAATTTATCTAGCCAGGAAAAGACTCTGCTGTCTACATGGAAAGTTTTGTTAAAAAGCACAGGGGCTAGCATAACAGATGATGCATTGAAAAAAATATTGTTGTGGGCAAAATCGCATGATTTTCCAGCAGATGAGTGTGTTGCTTTTAGTGTAAGCTCCTGGAAAGCAGTTGGAGATGAACTGTGAGAAGCTATTTCTCGGGGAGATAAAGAGGCACGAAAGTTGGCAACAACCTGGCGCTTGCTCTTTGATGCTTTAAAGAAACTGAGAGAGGAGCAAGAAAAGGGAGGACAACCTAATGAAAAGACAGCTATAAATCTTGTAGAGGATGAGCAGATGGAGTTAGAGGGGGGAGATGGGTGCTGTTTGGAGAGAGGGGCCCCTGACCTGCCTGAGTCTCAGCCTGCTTCTGCTAAAAACAGCGGTGTTGCTGAAAGGTCATATATCTCTCCAAAAGACTATGTGCTGCCCACTTATCCTTCTCCTAGAGACCTTGTATGGCAGGAGCGAGTGTATCCCTCGCCTGCTGACCAATTAGCAAAAATGAGTTTAAAGGAGCAGAGAACAGACTCTGCCGCACAGCCTGCCACTGTGGCCCCCCTGCTTCCATCTTCACAGCCTGTGCAGCCTCCTGCGGAACAGCCTTTGCATGCGTTTCCTCCACTGCCAAAGGACTGACACGGACAGTGATAGTGGGGAGGAAAGGGAAAACGATCGGGGAATCTCAGAGGCTGCGTCAATGCGGGAGCGTTCACAGGAGAGAGAGAGTGATCGTCATCGCTCTAATAAGGCTTGGAAAACCAGGCCCTGGACACTGCCTCCTTGTCAGGTGACAGTGCAGCCGAGACAACCGGCTCGGTTTTGGGAACAAGTCAAATGTAAAGCCCTTGAGTGTGGGGAATGGGAGCTGGTTGAAAGGCTGGGCATGCCTAATCTTAATAGTGATGTGTTTACAACTGACACTAAAATGAGCGGAGAGGGGGCTGCTGGGGGGAGTGCTGGTGCAGGAGAAGGTGTTCAAGCGTATCCCGTGTTTAAAGCTACACCAGGAACTAATCAGCAAGATAGTCACCAGGTGATTGCCTGGAGGGTAGTGCAGGATTTGCAAGAAAGGATTGCTAAATATGGCCTGGGGTGTCCAGAAGTTATGCAAGTAATTCGAGTGATAAACACAGACTTGCTTGCACCTTTTGATATCAAGCACCTTGCTCAGGTGTTGTTTCAGCCCGTGCAGTTCGGAGTTTTTGAGAGTAACTGGAGACAGATGGCAGAGAGAGCCGCAATAGAGAATATGCACAGACCTCAGGATGATCCTAGATATGCAGTGGGATCTGATGCCTTGATGGGAAGGGGCGCATTTGCTAACCCAGATACACAAGCTAGATGGCATCCTTTGATCCTTGAACTATGTCAGAAGCTAGGAATGGGAGCATTGATAAAAACCATAGAAATGGCTTCTCCCAGACCTCGATTTGTAAAAGTAGTTCAAGGGACAAAGGAACCATTTTTGCAATTTGCAGAAAGGATTTCAGCAGCCCTGGAGAGACAAGTTGAGGACGAACAGTTACGGCAGATCTTGTGTAAACAGTTAGCCCGGGAAAATGCAAATGAGGATTGTAAAAAGGTGATTTATACCCTTCCGGGGAATCCTTCATTAACAGATATGGTTACGGCTTGTGCTAAGGTTGGGTCTGTGGAACATAAAATGACTGCTTTAGCAGCCGTTTTACGACCACCTCAGAAATGCTATGCATGCGGACAGCAAGGGCATTTGAAAACTGATTGTAAACAAAGACAAACAGGGAAAAAGCAGAAAGGAATTGGGAATACAGCAGTTTTCTCTTGTCAATGATGTGGGAAACCTGGTCATTTTGCAAAACAATATAAATCCAAGTCTCATGTAAATGGTCAATTTTTAGGAAACTTGGGAAACAGGAAGCAGAGCCCGAAAGGGGCGGGGGTGCTCAGACACAAACACCTCCGCAGGGCATGCTGCCAACTCAGGACATGCTGCCAATGCAGACTTACATGGCTTTCACAGCCCCCCCCCACCCCCACTACCCCCCTGGGGGCCAGGGCAGGCCCCCTGCTACTCTGCAACCTGGATGACAGGGACGATGAGAAGCCTTTGACTAAGAACTGCTTGAGAAAGCCAGACATCTCTGTGAATTACTAATAGGAATTGCATTACTAGACAGAAATGAATAACTGATTATTAATCTGTTTTCGAGTTTTTCTTGTTTTTACTTTATGTTAATGAGTGTTGAGTTCTATATCCACAGCTGAACCTTGAAGTACAGTGACCCCGGAGAAAATACCACACACCTGCATCCCTGCTCGAAGAAGGGATGGATCTGTGTACTTGCAGCTCGTAACTCTGTCTTTGGAACTCTCCCAAACTGTCACTCCTGATGTATTCATAACTCCCGATCACCCCTGACGTATTAATAACTATAAACATGTTGTTAAAGTTTATGTGCTATTAGGTTTATTAAGTTCGGTTAAAATTAACTATTACAACTAGATTCTGTGAAAGTTGACTGCAGTCATGCATAACTATCTGTGTTACAGGAAATATTAGGTTAAGATTACGTACATACAGAGATACATATGCATTCTTTTAATAATCATGTTCATGGTACCATGGTCTTCTTAGGTAAAGGTAGTTGACAACTGTATTGGGTCTGACTGGGGTAAAGCTCACAGGCCTTACACTGCTGTACTTTGCTTTGGTAGCTGGTGTTGATAACAGAGCAGTGTTTTGGCTACTTCCAAGTTGTGCTGTCCCTGTGACATTCCTTCCCCCACTGAAGGGGATGGGGGGGGCAAGATCCTGGGAGGGGACACCAGCAGGCCAGCTGACCCCAGTCAGCCAAAGAGATATTCCATACCATATGACATCAGCTCAGATATATAAGGGAAGGAAGAGAGGAGGAGGAGGCTCTCAGGACTCGTCCATGTTTGCCTCGTTGAACAACCACCATGCGTGCTGAAGCCCTGCTTCCCAGGAAGTGTCTGGACATCGCTACTGATGGGAAGTAGAGATTGATTGTTTTCCCTTCTGCTCTTGCGCGCACAACTTTCAACTTGCTTGTTCTATTTTTTCCCTCCACTGTAATAAAACTGCCTTTTCTTACCCTGATAGTCTTTTTCAATATTATCCTCTCCCCTCTCCCAGTGGGAGGGGGAGTGACAGAGTGACTGAGTGGGCACCTGGCACCTGGCCGGGGTCAACCCACGACAGTCTCTTTTGGCGCCCGAACGTGGGGCGAGATAAAAGCAGTTCTATATATATATACACATATATTGCATGCTCTAGTAATTACCAATAGCAGCTCTCAAGTAGTAAACTCTTGCGTGGCATACGGCCTTCGGCTGCCACACTGCTTATCTTTGTTTTGCTATGTTTGGGAACATGTTGAAACAAACAATGACTGTGAATGAATATAACTCCTTCTCTCTACCCAGGGAGAATTTGAGTATGGATGATCTTTTACTGCAGGCTCCTGTGATTATTGCCAACCCTTTCATAAGCTTCCTGATATTATTAATAATATTTGCCAACACTGTTACCTTATGGAATTCATGGAAATTGTCATCTCCCTGGTACAGAAGGAAACGACCCTTGGGTGAGGAGCTGTTAAAATCTGCCCTGAGGTACCCAGTTCCTGGGTGGAAAGGTATATGGAGAGATTTGGGCAGGTTCCTAGGGCGGTTATCACCTCCCGTTGCCTGGGAGTTTACTCCTGAAGAGGTAAATAACCCTAACAAACTGGCCCGTCGGCTGACAGAGGGGTGCCTCATCTACTCCCTGTCGTGGGTTGACCCCGGCCAGGGGCCAGGTGCCCACTCAGTCACTCTATCACTCCCCCTCCCGCTGGGAGAGGGGAGAGGATAATATTGAAAAAAAGACAATCTGGGTAAGTAAAGGCAGTTTTATTACAGTGGGAAAAAAAAAATAGAACAAGCAAGTTGAGAGTTGCGCACGCAAGAGCAAGAAAGGAAAACAACCAGTCTCTACTTCCCATCAGCAGCGATGTCCGGATACTTCCTGGGAAGCAGGGCTTCAGCACGCATGGTGGTTGTCCAAGGAGGCAAACATGGACGAGCCCTGAGTGCCTCCTCCGCCTCCTCTCTTCCTTCCCTTATATATCTGAGCTGATGTCATATGGTATGGAATATCCCTTTGGCTGACTGGGGTCAGCTGGCCTGCTGGTGTCCCCTCCCAGGATCTTGCCCCCCCCATCCCCTTCAGTGGGGGAAGGAATGTCACAGGGACAGCACCGCTAGGCAGTAGCCAAAACGCTGCTCTGTTATCAACGCCAGCTACTAAAGCAAAGCACAGCACTGTAAGGCCTGTGAGCTTTACCCCAGTCTGACCCAATACACTCCCAGGAATGCGAGCAGCTTCTCGCCCTGTACTGGGGGCTGGCCTGGGCTTACCGGGCCTCTGTTCAATATTCTCAGAGGACTGTGGTTGAGGCAGGAACTTAAATTGTGTCTGAGGACACTATAGCTGAGACAGGGACACAAACTACAACTGTGGCTGAGGCAGGGATACAAACCATAACAACTATGTCTGAGATAGGAACCCAAACCACAACAACTACAGTCATTGCCCCAGTAGTGAAAAAAATAAATGGACAAGGCAAGTTTCAGGCCAATTAGTAAGAGAAGAAGTAGAGGAAGAAGAGATGGGGCTAGATCAAGAGGCAGGTCCCTCAGCAAAGGAATCGAAGGGAGTGAGGCAGATTAAACAGGAGACCGAAGTTACTCGGTCCCTGACCCCATCCGAACTTCGAGACTTGCAAAAGAATTACAGCCGCCAGTCAGGTGAGAGGATTCCTGCATGGCTGCTGCGATGCTGGGATAATGGGGCCGATAGTCAGCAGTTAGAAGGTCATGAAGCCCAACAGCTGGGATCCCTTGCTAGGGATCGGGAAATTGAAACACTTGCAAAGGAAGGAGCAACTTGTAGCCTCTGGAGACAGCTTCTTTCAAGTGTGAAGGCAAGATATCCTTTTAAGGAAGATCTTGTAAAGTCCCCAGGGAAGTGGACAAATGTGGATGAAGGTATCCAGTACTTGAGAGAATTAGCAGTGCTGGAAATTGTCTATAGTGATCTAAAGGATGATAGCGTCACCATAGATCCAGAGGATATCCCTTGTACACTTGCCATGTGGAGGAAGGTGGTTCAAGGTGCCCCAGCATCATATTCCAGCAGCTTGGCGGCACTTTATTACCCAAAAATGGATACACCAACTGTAGAGTTGGCGTCCGCCTGGCTCTGAAATGTAGAAGAAACTCTGGGTGCTCCCTCATCCCTGCGAGCCACCACCCCAACTTTTAGAAGCAGCCCAAGAGATCGCTCCTCTCCAACCCCAGTCAGAGGGAAAGGAATCCCCAAGAACAGGCCACGTAACGAGCTCTGGTTTTTCCTGCGTGAGCATGGAGAGGACATGAGGAAATGGGATGGTGAACCCACCTCTAAGCTGAGCGCCCGGGTCCGAGAACTGAGGGGGAAGAGACCTGTTAAGAAGGGGCCACCCAAGAAGACTGTCAGTGTAGTTACCACAGAAAGACCAGAAGACAATCAGCGATTTCCCAGATATAAGAAAACTAAAACTGTTTCCTACAGTCCTGAGGAGGGAACTTCTGATTTGGCATCACAAAGGTCAGACAGTGAATACTCTGACCAAGAACAGGAATAGAGGGTCCCTGCCTCCGGCCAGGAGGAGGAAAGGGATGACCGGGTATACTGGACGGTGTGGATTCGATGGCCTGGCACATCAGATCCACAGAAGTACAAAGCTTTAGTGGACACCGGCGCACAGTGTACACTGATGCCATCAAGGCACAAGAGTGCAGAAGCCATCTGGATCTCTGGAGTGACAGGGGGATGCCAGGAGTTGTCGGTAGTAAAAGCTGAGGTGAGCTTAACAGGGACAGATGGCAAAGGCACCCCATCGTGACTGGCCCAGAGGCCCCTTGTATCCTTGGCATCGACTACCTCAGGAGAGGGTATTTTAAGGATCCAAAGGGATATCGATGGGCCTTTGGCATAGCTGCGTGAATACAGAGAAGATCAAACAGTTATCCACCCTGCCTGGCCTCTCAGAAGATCCCTTCATCGTAGGATTGCTGCAGGTGGAAGATCAACAAGTACCGATTGCTACCAGGACAGTGCACCGGAGGCAGTATCGTACCAACCGGGACTCCGTGACTCCTATCCATGAACTAATTCGTCGACTGGAGAGCCAAGGAGTTATCAGCAGGACCCGCTCACCCTTCAACAGCCCCATATGGCCAGTGCTGAAGTCAAATGGGGAATGGCGGCTGACAGTGGACTATCGGGGCCTGAATGAAGTCACACCACCTCTAAGTGCTGCCGTACCAGACATGTTGGACCTCCAATATGAGCTAGAGTCAAAAGCAGCCAAATGGTATGCCACGATTGACATAGGTAATGCATTTTTCTCAATCCCTCTGGCGGCAGAGTGCAGGCCACAATTTGCTTTCACTTGGAGGGGTGTCCAGTACACCTGGAACCGACTGCCCCAGGGGTGGAGACACGGCCCCACCATCTGCCATGGCCTGATCCAGGCTGCCCTGGAACAGGGTGGAGCTCTGGAACACCTGCAATATATTGATGATATCATTGTGCAGGGTGATACAGCAGGAGAAGTTTTTGAAAAAGGGAAGGAAATAATCCAAATTCTTCTGAAAGCTGGTCTTGCCATAAAACAAAGCAAGGTGAAGGGACCTGCACAGGAAATCCAGTTTCTAGGAATAAAATGGCAGGATGGGTGCCGTCATGTGCCTACAGAGGTGGTTGACAAAATTGCCAATATGTCTCCACCAGTTACTAAGAAAGAAACACAAGCTTTCCTGGGCCTTGTAGGATTCTGGAGAATGCACATTCCAGGCTATAGTCAACTTGTGGGCCCCCTCTATCGAGTGACCCGGAAGAAGAATGACTTCAAGTGGGGCCCTGAGCAGAAACAGGCCTTTGAGCAAATCAAACAGGAAATAGCTCGTGCGGTGGCTCTTGGGCCTGTTTGGACAGGACCAGATGCGCAAAATATACTCTACACTACAGCTGGGGAGCAGGGCCTCACCTGGAGCCTTTGGCAGAGGACCGCAGGAGAAACCCGAGGTCGGTCATTAGGATTCTGGAGCAGGAGTTACCGAGGATCAGAAACCCACTATGCTCTAGCTGAAAAAGAAATACTAGTGGCTTATGAGGGGGTTCGAGCCGCCTCAGAAGTTGTTGAGACAGAAGCATGTCTCCTCTTGGCACCACAATAGCCTGTCCTACACTGGATGTTCAAAGGAAACATTCCCTAAGTGCATCATGCAACCAGTGCTACATGGAGTAAGTGGGTGGCCTTAATTACACAACGAGCCCGAATGGGAAAACCCAACTTCCCAGGAATCCTAGAAGAGATTTTGAGTTGGCCAGAAGCCAGAGATTTTGGAGCACTGTCTGAGAAGGTGACTCGCCCAAGAAGCACCACCATATAACGAGTTACCAGAAAACGAAAGAAAATATGCTTTATTTACTGATGGATCCTGTCGAGTGACAGGAAACCATCGGAGGTGGAAAGCTGCTGTGTGGAATCCCACACGACAAGTCATTGAGGTTGCTGAAGGGGAAGGTGAATCAAGCCAGTTTGCAGAGGTGAAAGCCATCCAACTAGCCCTAGAGATTGCTGAGAGAGAAAAGTGGCCCATACTCTATCTCTATACTGACTCCTGGATGGTGGCTAATTCCCTATGGGGATGGCTGCAGCAGTGGAAGAAAAGCAACTGGCAGCGCAGGGGAAAACCCATCTGGGCTGCTGCATTATGGCAGGACATTGCTGCACGGATAGAGAATATGACTGTGAAAGTACGCCATGTAGATGCCCATGTGCCCAGAAGTCGTGCCACTGAGGAGCATCAGAACAACGAACGGGTAGATAAGGCCACCAAAATTGGAATAGCTCAGGTGGACCTAGATTGGGAGAGAAAGGGTGAGCTATTTATAGCCCGATGGGCCCACGAAACATCAGGGCATCTTGGAAGGGATGCAACATACAGATGGGCTCGTGATCGAGGGGTGGATCTGACCATGGAGGCCATCACACAGGTTATTCATCAGTGTGAAACATGCGCTGCCATCAAGCGAGCCACACGAGTGAAGCCTCTTTGGAGTGGAGGGCGGTGGCTGGGGTTCCAGTATGGTGAAGCCTGGCAAATTGATTACATTGGGCCATTGCCACGAACACGCCAAGGCAAGAGTTACATCCTCACCATGGTGGAGGCCACAACTGGCTGGCTGGAAACGTACCCAGTAAACCACGCCACGGCTCGGAACACAATTTCAGGTCTTGAAAGACACATTTTGTGGCGACATGGAACCCCAGATAGAATTGAGTCAGACAATGGGACTCATTTTCGAAATAATCTTATTAACTCCTGGGCAAAGAGGCATGGCATTAAGTGGATATATCATATTCCTTATCACCCACAGGCCTCTGGGAAGATTGAAAGATATAATGGACTGTTAAAAACTATGCTACGGGCACTAGGTAATGGGACATGGAAGCATTGGGATGTGAATTTGGCAGAAGCCACTTGCCTAGTCAATACTAGAGGATCTGTTAACCGCCCTGGTCCCGCCCAAACGAAACCCTTAGACACTGTGGAGGGAGACAAGGTTCCTGCACTACACATAGGAAAGTGGCTGGGGAAGTCAGTGTGGGTTGCGTCCCCCATGGGGAAGGGCAAACCCATTCGTGGGATTGTCTTTGCCCAAGGACCTGGGTGCACTTGGTGGGTAATGCGGGAGGATGGGGAGACCCAGTGTGTGCCCCAAGGTGATTTAACCTTGGGGTAAGAATAATGCATGTTGGAAGTTGTATGTTGCAGGATGTAAGTAGCAGAAGGGACATGAGCTGACGAAGAACGAATTTCAGCAAGGGGCAAGAAAAAGGCCACAATGAACAGGGATGGTGCCAGTCCTCGACAATCAAGTTTACTATTCCTCCTGCCCTGACCCCACATTCTGCTGGAAATGGAGACCACGTGGAAGGATGCGAGAGGACAGGAGATAGTAGTTAATGTGATGGGGATGGTTTAAGGATGTAGCTTAAATTGCATGTGTGAGTAGGAAAGGATTTCTGAGCATGATGCAAATGGTATGGAATAAGGGGTGGAAATTGTATTGGGTCTGACTGGGGTAAAGCTCACAGGCCTTACACTGCTGTACTTTGCTTTGGTAGCTGGCGTTGATAACAGAGCAGTGTTTTGGCTACTGCCAAGCTGTGCTGTCCCTGTGACATTCCTTCCCCCACTGAAGGGGATGGGGGGGGGGCGGGATACTGGGAGGGGACACCAGCAGGCCAGCTGACCCCAGTCAGCCAAAGAGATATTCCATACCATATGACATCAGCTCAGATATATAAGGGAAGGAAGAGAGGAGGAGGAGGAGGCACTCAGGGCTGGCCCATGTTTGCCTCCTTGGACAACCGCCACGCGTGCTGAAGCCCTGCTTCCCAGAAAGCGTCCGGACATCGCTGCTGATGGGAAGTAGAGATTGATTGTTTTCCCTTCTTGCTCTTGCGCGCGCAACTTTCAACTTGCTTGTCCTATTTTTTTTTCCCACTGTACTAAAACTGCCTTTACTCACCCTGATAGTCTTTTTCAATATTATCCTCTCCCCTCTCCCAGTGGGAGGGGGAGTGATAGAGTGACTGAGTGGGCACCTGGCACCTGGCCGGGGTCAACCCACGATAAGAGCATATGTTGAACTAGGGCTACTTGATTTGATGTTATATTAGCATCATTATGTTTACTGATTAATAGCAATACATTATGCCTGCTTGCCCTTTCTTATCCTCACAGGAATTCTGTCAGAGTTTTCTACATTGATTCTACTGCTACACAGTTACTGCACTAGTTGGGCCATACTTAGCTGTTGTACCAGATCCTGAAATGCCATGCTGCATGACATCATTATTATATGGTAAGTACTACATGCCAGCTCTATGGAAATCTTGCAAAAAAGTTTGTTAATAAAACAACGTGCATGATACCACATACCAGGTTTAACAGAGCCTTACTCTTCACCAAAGTAGTTTCCGGAATGACATTTTTACAAAACACCAACAGGTATTGCATTTGTTCACAACAGTGAGCTGCAGGAAGGAAAGTGTCTTAGAAGAAAATTCAGAGGTATTTTGGGCAGCTTAAGAAGAAAAGAAAAAAAGTCAAATGTCTCCACTTTGTCATGGAGCTTACAGAAACAGCAACCTTGTACCCCTCATCTCAGATAAAGCTATTCACCTCACCACACAGATTTCACAGTATATTCTGAGTTGGAAGAGTTCCACAAGGATCATCAAGCCCAGCTCTAAAGTGAATGGCCCATATGGGTATCAAACCCAGAACCCAGGTGTCATTAGCACTATGTTCCCACCAACCGATCTGTTAGACCCAGACCTCATTCTCAGAAAGGAAGCCTCAGTGATTTCAATTACATGTAGTAGACAAAGCCATTTAGCCACCAAATGGATCATCTTTGCCTGTAAACCTCCATACTTTCCTATTTCATAATTTGCCCTTTTTCCCTTTCTCAGTTAGCCAGTTCCCCACCATTTCCTTGTGAGTTCCCCTCCATTTTGGTACATTTGAAGATATTTCTATAGGTATAAAATCAAACAAATGATGGTGCGGGAAGAAAAGAAAGCACAAATGAGAAATGTCCAGCTGAGCAGCTAATGGGAAAAGAAAGGAGAGGAGTCAAGAGAGAAAAAGTCAAGATAGAAATACATAGATAAAGTAAGAAAAAGGAGAAGTATAGATAAAGAGTTGAGTGGAAGGAAGAAAGGGAGAAAGGGACTGAAAAATAACTGGAAAGAAGAATAAGGTAAAGAAAAAAGAATGAATAGAAAGGGAAGAATTAAGTGAAAAGGTGTGAAGAAAGGTAACAGCTCCATGTCAGATATTCAACTGAAAAGAACTGAGATGAAGTGTTGTGATAAACACATTGAAATAAAATGTCAAAGACAAAAACTTATGGAAGTACACTGAGAAAACAAGTAGGATGAAAATGAAAAGCACAATTACTAAAATGCGAGCTATATTTTGCTACGGCATGAGTAGACATGCTAAGGTTTGAAATATAAATAGCATTGAGAGAAGAAAGGAAGTTTTTATCCTGCATTCACACATAACTATTCCCATTACTAAAATACCGCCAGTTATCTAACACAAATGTGTAATACAGGCAGGAGCGTGTGCATCAAACTTCAGTGGAGCATGAATAAAATAAAAGTGATTGCAGCCATTGTAGCCTTACTACCACTTAATTTTCTTCAGCTCTTGGGTGAGAGAGCAGAGTTACTGTGTATGTTATTTTAGTGCCTACACTCATCTGGCTATGTCACCACATTCTCATTGTTTAAAGCAGCTTTATGATGAGTGATATATTTATAGTGTTTTCCATATTAGATTTTTTATTAAGTCGCTGTCCTGGTTTGAAAGACAGGTGTCTGTTAAGGAAGGCAGGAGCCTCCCTTGGGATGGGAAACTGTAACCCCTCTCCCTCCAAATTATTATAAATTTGAAATCAAGAGGCTCTCAGGCAGATATGGGAATAGGAATAACAGTTCTTTACTAATATCTAAAACAAAGCTAACAAATAACAACAGCTATGACGTTAACCAACAAACAGAACCAGAATCCCAGTGGCAGCCTGCTTGGCCTCAGGCACCTTTTCCCTTTGGTGCAGTTCCAGTCACAGCCTGCAGGGGGCTCTCCAGGTGCCGTGGTTCCTTCACGGCTGCAGGGGGCGCTCTGGCATGAGCTCAGGTAGCACAACAGCAATGGCGGCTGCCTGAGGCAGGGAGGGATGGAGGAGAGCCTTTGTTTCACAGACCCTTGGGGGAGCGGCTGGTGTCAGTGCCGCAGCAGGATTCTCGGACACAGCGAGTTGGGACAGCAGGAGGTCCCGGCATGCAGGGGGAGCCCAGTTACAGTGTAGCAAAAAACTTGGAGCGGCGTGGAGGAGCGGGGAAAAGACAGGCTGGTGGCAGGCAGCTCGGCTCCCAATGGGAGTAGAGGGAAAAAAACTCACAGCAGAAAGACCGGCAGCTCCGTGCTGGCTTCTCATTGGGTATGGGTTCAGCAGACAGCAGCTCCAACCGTCTGCTCCAAGGGTCCCCAGCAAGAGGCCGCCCTCCCCCCACCCTTGCTTTTTCAGTCCCCAAAATCTCGCCTTTTTCCTGCTTCCATGAGAGGGATTCTGCCCCACCCTGCCGAGGAGAAAGGCCCTAGCCATGTGCTTTGTTCTCTTAAGAACCCAGCTATTAGCCCAGTCAGTCCCTTAGCAACCCATGGGAGAAAAATTCCTGAAGAAAAAAAAAAAACAAAAAAACTAGATCCAAACTCCAACAGTGGCACAGTAAACTAGCAAGAAAAATCCATATCAAATGAGCCTCCATTTTTAATGGTTTACTGCATCTGCTCTATTTTCTGACTGCTGTTTTGTTTAACGGGAGACTGAGGTTCATGAAATCTTTTGTGAAATTAACATCTTACCAGAGGGAGCTCTCCTTGTACTGAATCCAACTATAATAAATCCCATGATGTTTTGCCTTCATTCCTCTACACTTGGACCCTGAATAGCCCCTTGTATATCTAATATCTGTTCCTGCACTGCACCTATTTCCCATCTTTCCAAGCACTTAGTTTTGCACTATCTCATTTCCATCATCTGTGCTGTTCAAGTGATCCATTTTCAGATAAATCAAATATTAGTGCAGGTACTGTTCCTTCACAGGTGCTTTTTCTCAACATCTGCTGCAGACTTGGACAAATAATCCAGAATGTTCCAGCATACTGCAAAGTCAGATATACTATCTGCCCACACTGTCAGAAATGAATTAATATTGCAGTTACTTAGATGTGAAAATGTTTTTTTTTAATAGTATGTTTTTGAACTCTTCAGTGTGCCCTTGCTTGTGTGAATTCATGCATCAGGGTGGAACCGTTCTGCATAGCAGATGGCAGAGCAGAAGCTGCAGGAGCACACACAGTCTCACAGATTCATCATTCATAAACAAACAGTTCTGGTGCACACTACTTACGGCAATTAAGAAGAAACATGCTGCCATCCAAACAAAGGCCAATTGTATCAACAGAATCTGTACCTGTGGGAGAACGTGGTCACAGAATTGCTGGAAAAGTTCATCTGCCTCCCAGATTAGGACAGTCCAAATCCAAATGAAATGTGTTATAATCATCACTCAAAATTGATCAGAGTGGATTTTCATAGCTGCATGAAGTAACCAGTGTGATGCCAACCAGTGAAGTACCCAACAGCACTGCAGTAAAAGTTTGTACTTCAGTGACCACTGCAGTTTATTCAAATGTGACCAAGTTGGCTGAAATATTAGCTAACATTTAGATAATGCAGATGTGAACACCTTGAGGACTTTTATCATGAACATGTGCCCATGTTTTTCTGGAACAGCCCACAAAATAGCCCCACATCAATTTACAGAGGTTACTAATACTTTGTAGCTGTGCAGTAATTAGGTAAGATGTTTCCATAGAAACCAATGCTCCATCCTATGTAGGGGAGCAGAAATCCCAAGTGAACTATCCCTTGAACTATTCCATGACATTTTTTCTCAGAAGGACATAGTTTGTTCAGGAGAGTCTGGGTCTTACCTAGCATCTATGCAAAGCAGATGACCTGGGATTGCCTGGGAACAAATCCCAAACTAGATTATTTAGCAGAATAGGGATTCGTCTGAAGAGATGTCTGTGCCTTCCTCACATTCTCCATGCTTCTTTTTCAGTTAAATTCTGTCCTGACAACCCACAATCAGGCAGAAAAATGTTTGATGAAACTGTTGGCAGTTGCAGGCTGGAGGTAGCCTGAGCACTTGGCAAGCTGAAAGCGAGGTAGGGCAGCTTACAAAGCCATTTGTCTGCCAGTATGGCCAACGCCATCTGTACTACTGTGACCTGTTGTGCCCTAGCACAGTATCTGGGTCAAAATTTACAGCAAAAGTGAAAAAACCCACAATCACTTCTAGTTTAGACACATCACACAGACAACTGTGAATCGATCATTTCTGGGGAAGACACAATCAAGTGGACTGAATGTCCACTGCCAGTGTAACTGAAGCAGTATAAGATGGAATTTGTTATGGTGTTACTGCCCTAATTTTTACATTCTGGTAAAAAAAATAAATCCTGTCACTTTCTTCTGTTTGCAATTCTTGTACTCTAAAAGACAATAACAGGTAATGGAGGAGCCAGTGCAGAAAGGTGTGCTGCTGGACCTTATGGTGGCAAACAAGGAAAGTCTGAAGATGTGAGGGTTGGGGGAAGTCTTGACTACAGCAACCACGAGATCAAGGAGTTCAGTATCTGGAAGGAGCAGGGTAATGAAAAGGTTACACACCTGAGCTTCAGGACAGCTAACTTTGCCCTGTTCAGGGATCTTCTTGGAATAATCATATGGGAATGTGCCCTAGAGAGCATCCCCATGGATGAGAAATTTAGCAAAAGAGGCAGGAGACCTGCATGGATGAACAAGAAACTCCTATGAAAACTCATACATAAACAGGAAATACATGAGGTGTAGGGGACAGGATGCCTGGGATGAATATAGGGAAGTTATCAGAGTATACAGAAATGAAATGAAATGAGAAAGGCCGAGGCCCATATGGAATTAAATATGGCTAAGGATGTCAAAGACAAGAAGAACTTTTTAAATTAATTTGAATATAATTCAATTTCAATATAATTAAAATTAATAACAAAAGGAATACTAGGGAAAATGTGGACCCACCACTGAATGGAACAGTGCAGCAGAGGTTTCATAGAAAGCTGAGATACTGAACACCTTCTTTCTTTCAGTCTTCACTTACAAGGCCAGCCCTCAGGAATTCTTGACCCAAAAGACCATGAGGAAGGTCTGGAGCAAGGGTGACTTTCCATTGTTTGAGGAGGTTCAGACTAGAGACCATTTGGTCAAATTTGGTATCCACAGGTCCATGGGCCCTGATGGGATTGGTCCACGGGTGCTAAGGGAACTGGCACACATCACTGTTATGACACTCTCATCTTTGAAAGGTCATGGCAGTCAGGAGAGGGGCCTGGGGACCAGAAGAAAGTAAATGTCGCCCCAATCTTCAAAAAGGGAGAGAAGGAGAAACAGGCCAGTCAGCCTCACCTGGGACAGCATGTTCTGGAGACCATTTTAATCATGTAGAAGACAAGAAGGTGATCAGGAGTAGTCAGCATGGATTCACCAAAAGGAAGTCATGCTTAACCAGCCTGATTACTTTCTATGATGGGACAACTGGCTGGAGAGATGAGGGGAGAGCAGTGGGTGTTGCCTACCGGGATTTCAGCAAGGCTTTCAACATGGTTTCCCATGACATCCTCATAGGTGAGCTCAGGGAGGATGGGCTGGATGAGTGGATAGAGAGGTGTATTGAGAACTGGCAGAGTTCAAACGGTTTTTATCAGTGCACAGGTTGAAGACCCATCACTAGTGGTCTTCCCCAACGTTCAATGTTGAGTCCAGTATTGTTTAACTTATTACTTGCCATATAGACACAATCCTGAGCAACGTGCTCTGGGACGACCCTGCTTGAGCAGGGAGGTTGGGCTGTGTGGCCTTACCCATTCTATGGTTCTTTAAAAAACTAGCATGAAATATCTCCTTTGGTAGTCAAAACACAATCTGCTACAATTTTTAAGATCTCAGGACCTATTTGCAAAAGTCTTAAAGGTACACTCATATTCACCTTTGAATAATTTTAAATTTAAAGGAAATTTTTATATTAAAAATTTCACTTTAATTGCATCATACATTTGTCTTAGGTTACAATGGTATGTATTCTATCACCATCTTCGTGGGATGCTGGGGGCCGGGCGTGGCAGTGTTCCTGATGGCTGCAGAATGGTTTGCTAATGGGCAACTCCTTGGGGCCGGATGGGCACTTTACTCACCCCAAACATTGCAGATAGCGGCTCATCATCCCACTGTGAGATGCCCCGCCCAGGGGGAGGAACCAATGTATCCCGATCTGCATATAAACTGAGATTTCAAACACCACAAGTCAGCTTTTCCCACGGGATTCCCAGAGGAAGACCAGACCCTTTGTCGTGGGTTGACCCTGGCCAGGGGCCAGGTGCCCACTTAGTCACTCTATCACTCCCCCTCCCACTGGGAGAGGGGAGAGGATAATATTGAAAAAGACTATCAGGGTGAGTAAAGGCAGTTTTATTACAGTGGGGCAAAAAAATAGAACAAGCAAGTTGAAAGTTGCGCGCGCAAGAGCAGAAGGGAAAACAATCAATCTCTACTTCCCATTAGCAGCGATGTCCGGACACTTTCTGGGAAGCAGGGCTTCAGCACGCGTGGCGGTTGTCCAAGGAGGCAAACATGGGCCAGCCCTGAGTGCCTCCTCCTCCTCCTCTCTTCCTTCCCTTATATATCTGAGCTGATGTCATATGGTATGGAATATCCCTTTGGCTGACTGGGGTCAGCTGGCCTGCTGGTGTCCCCTCCCAGGACCTTGCCCCCCCCATCCCCTTCAGTGGGGGAAGGAATGTCAGAGGGATAGCACTGCTTGGCAGCAGCCAAAACACTGCTCTGTTATCAACACCAGCTACCAAAGCAAAGCACAGCAGTGTAAGGCCTGTGAGCTTTACCCCAGTCAGACCCAATACAATTTCCACCCCTTATTCCATACCATTTGCATCATGCTCAGAAATCCTTTTCTACTCACACATGCAGTTTAAGCTACATCCTTAAACCATCCCCATCACATTGACTACTATCTCCTGTCCTCTCGCATCCTTCCACGTGGTCTCCATTTCCAGCAGAGTGGGGGGTCAGGGCAGGAGGAATAGTAAACTTGATTGTCGAGGACTGGCACCATCCCTGTTCATTGTGGCCTTTTTCTTGCCCCTTGCTGAAATTCGTTCTTCGTCAGCTCATGTCCCTTCTGCTACTTACATCCTGCAACATACAACTTCCAACATGCATTATTCTTACCCCAAGGTTAAATCACTTTGGGGCCCACACTGGGTCTCCCCATCCTCCCGCATTACCCACCAAGTGCACCCAGGTCCTTGGGCAAAGACAATGCCACGAATGGGTTTGCCCTTCCCCATGGGGGATGCAACCCACACTGACTTCCCCAGCCACTTCCCTATGTGTAGTGCAGGAACCTTGTCTCCCTCCACAGTGTCTAAGGGTTTCGTTTGGGCGGGACCAGGGCAGTTAACAGATCCTCTAGTATTGACTAGGCAAGTGGCTTCTGCCAAATTCACATCCCAGTGCTTCCATGTCCCATTACCTAGTGCCCGTAGCATAGTTTTTAACAGTCCATTATATCTTTCAATCTTCCCAGAGGCCTGTGGGTGATAAGGAATATGATATATCCACTTAATGCCATGCCTCTTTGCCCAGGAGTTAATAAGATTATTTCGAAAATGAGTCCCATTGTCTGACTCAATTCTATCTGGGGTTCCATGTCGCCACAAAATGTGTCTTTCAAGACCTGAAATTGTGTTCCGAGCCGTGGCGTGGTTTACTGGGTAGGTTTCCAGCCAGCCAGTTGTGGCCTCCGCCATGGTGAGGATGTAACTCTTGCCTTGGCGTGTTCGTGGCAATGGCCCAATGTAATCAATTTGCCAGGCTTCACCATACTGGAACCCCAGCCACCGCCCTCCACTCCAAAGAGGCTTCACTTGTGTGGCTCGCTTGATGGCAGCGCATGTTTCACACTGATGAATAACCTGTGTGATGGCCTCCATGGTGAGATCCACCCCTCGATCACGAGCCCATCTGTATGTTGCATCCCTTCCAAGATGTCCTGATGTTTCGTGGGCCCATCGTGCTATAAATAGCTCACCCTTTCTCTCCCAATCTAGGTCCACCTGAGCTATTCCAATTTTGGTGGCCTTATCTACCCGTTCGTTGTTCTGATGCTCCTCAGTGGCACGACTTCTGGGCACATGGGCATCTACATGGCGTACTTTCACAGTCATATTCTCTATCCATGCAGCAATGTCCTGCCATAATGCAGCAGCCCAGATGGGTTTTCCCCTGCGCTGCCAGTTGCTTTTCTTCCACTGCTGCAGCCATCCCCATAGGGAATTAGCCACCATCCAGGAGTCAGTATAGAGATAGAGTATGGGCCACTTTTCTCTCTCAGCAATCACTAGGGCTAGTTGGATGGCTTTCACCTCTGCAAACTGGCTTGATTCGCCTTCCCCCTCAGCAACCTCAATGACTTGTCGTGTGGGATTCCACACAGCAGCTTTCCACCTCTGATTGTTTCCTGTCACTCGACAGGATCCATCAGTAAATAAAGGATATTTTCTTTCGTTTTCTGGTAACTCGTTATATGGTGGTGCTTCTTGGGCACGAGTCAACTTCTCAGACAGTGCTCCAAAATCCCTGGCTTCTGGCCAACTCAAAATCTCTTCTAGGATTCCTGGGAAGTTGGGTTTTCCCATTCGGGCTCGTTGTGTAATTAAGGCCACCCACTTACTCCATGTAGCACTGGTTGCATGATGCACAGAGGGAATGTTTCCTTTGAACATCCAGTGTAGGACAGGCAATTGTGGTGCCAAGAGGAGACATGCTTCTGTCCCAACAACTTCTGAGGCTGCTCGAACCCCCTCATAAGCCGCTAGTATTTCTTTTTCAGTTGGAGTATAGTGGGCTTCTGATCCTCGGTAACTCCTGCTCCAGAATCCTAATGGCCGACCTCGGGTTTCTCCTGCGGTCCTCTGCCAGAGGCTCCAGGTGAGGCCCTGCTCTCCAGCTGCAGTGTAGAGTATATTTTGCACATCTGGTCCTGTCCGAACAGGCCCAAGAGCCACCGCACGAGCTATTTCTTGTTTGATTTGCTCAAAGGCCTGTTTCTGCTCAGGGCCCCACTTGAAGTCATTCTTCTTCCGGGTCACTCGATAGAGGGGGCCCACAAGTTGACTATAGCCTGGAATGTGCATTCTCCAGAATCCTACAAGGCCCAGGAAAGCTTGTGTTTCTTTCTTAGTAACTGGTGGAGACATATTGGCAATTTTGTCAACCACCTCTGTAGGCACATGACGGCGCCCATCCTGCCATTTTATTCCTAGAAACTGGATTTCCTGTGCAGGTCCCTTCACCTTACTTTGTTTTATGGCAAGACCAGCTTTCAGAAGAATTTGGATTATTTTCTTCCCTTTTTCAAAAACTTCTCCTGCTGTATCACCCCACACAATGATATCATCAATATATTGCAGGTGTTCCGGAGCTCCACCCTGTTCCAGAGCAGCCTGGATCAGGCCATGGCAGATGGTGGGGCTGTGTCTCCACCCCTGGGGCAGTCGGTTCCAGGTGTACTGGACACCCCTCCAAGTGAAAGCAAATTGTGGCCTGCACTCTGCCGCCAGAGGGATTGAGAAAAATGCATTAGCTATGTCAATCGTGGCATACCATTTGGCTGCTTTTGACTCTAGCTCATATTGGAGGTCCAACATGTCTGGTACGGCAGCACTTAGAGGTGGTGTGACTTCATTCAGGCCCCGATAGTCCACTGTCAGCCGCCATTCCCCATTTGACTTCCGCACTGGCCATATGGGGCTGTTGAAGGGTGAGCGGGTCCTGCTGATAACTCCTTGGCTCTCCAGTCGACAAATTAGTTCATGGATAGGAGTCACGGAGTCCCGGTTGGTACGATACTGCCTCCAGTGCACTGTCCTGGTAGCAATCGGTACTTGTTCATCTTCCACCTGCAGCAATCCTACGATGAAGGGATCTTCTGAGAGGCCAGGCAGGGTGGATAACAGTTTGATCTTCTCTGTATTCACCGCAGCTATGCCAAAGGCCCATCGATATCCCTTTGGATCCTTAAAATATCCTCTCCTGAGGTAGTCAATGCCAAGGATACAAGGGGCCTCTGGGCCAGTCACGATGGGGTGCCTTTGCCATCTGTCCCCTGTTAAGCTCACCTCAGCTTTTACTACCGACAACTCTTGGCATCCCCCTGTCACTCCAGAGATCCAGATGGCTTCTGCACTCTTGTGCCTTGATGGCATCAGTGTACACTGTGCACCGGTGTCCACTAAAGCTTTGTACTTCTGTGGATCTGATGTGCCAGGCCATCGAATCCACACCGTCCAGTATACCCGGTCATCCCTTTCCTCCTCCTGGCCAGAGGCAGGGACCCTCTATTCCTGTTCTTGGTCAGAGTATTCACTGTCTGACCTTTGTGATGCCAAATCAGAAGTTCCCTCCTCAGGACTGTAGGAAACAGTTTTAGTTTTCTTATATCTGGGAAATCGCTGATTGTCTTCTGGTCTTTCTGTGGTAACTACACTGACAGTCTTCTTGGGTGGCCCCTTCTTAACAGGTCTCTTCCCCCTCAGTTCTCGGACCCGGGCGCTCAGCTTAGTGGTGGGTTCACCATTCCATTTCCTCATGTCCTCTCCATGCTCACGCAGAAAAAACCAGAGCTCGTTACGTGGCCTGTTCTTGGGGGTTCCTTTCCCTCTGACTGGGGTTGGAGAGGAGCGATCTCTTGGGCTGCTTCTAAAAGTTGGGGTGGTGGCTCGCAGGGATGAGGGAGCACCCAGAGTTTCTTCTACATTTCAGAGCCAGGCGGACGCCAACTCTACAGTTGGTGTATCCATTTTTGGGTAATAAAGTGCCGCCAAGCTGCTGGAATATGATGCTGGGGCACCTTGAACCACCTTCCTCCACATGGCAAGTGTACAAGGATATCCTCTGGATCTATGGTGACGCTATCATCCTTTAGATCACTATAGACAATTTCCAGCACTGCTAATTCTCTCAAGTACTGGATACCTTCATCCACATTGGTCCACTTCCCTGGGGACTTTACAAGATCTTCCTTAAAAGGATATCTTGCCTTCACACTTGAAAGAAGCCGTCTCCAGAGGCTACAAGTTGCTCCTTCTTTGCAAGTCCTCTTTCAATTTCCCGATCCCTAGCAAGGGATCCCAGCTGTTGGGCTTCATGACCTTCTAACTGCTGACTATCGGCCCCATTATCCCAGCATCGCAGCAGCCATGCAGGAATCCTCTCACCTGACTGGCGGCTGTAATCCTTTCGCAAGTCTCGAAGTTCGGATGGGGTCAGGGACCGAGTAACTTCGGTCTCCTGTTTAATCTGCCTCACTCCCTTCGATTCCTTTGCTGAGGGACCTGCCTCTTGATCTAGCCCCACCTCTTCTTCCTCTTCCTCTTCTTCTTCTTCTCTTACTAATCGGCCTGAAACTTGCCTTGTCCATTTTTTTTTTCACTACTGGGGCAATTACTGTAGTTGTTGTGGTTTGGGTTCCTATCTCAGACATAGTTGTTATGGTTTGTATCCCTGCCTCAGCCACAGCTGTAGTTTGTGTCCCTGTCTCAGCTATAGTGTCCTCAGGCACAGTTTGAGTTCCTGCCTCAACCACAGTCCTCTGAGAATATTGAACAGAGGCCCGGTAGGCCCAGGCCAGCCCCCAGTACAGGGCGAGAAGCTGCTCGCATTCCTGAGAGTAAACGAGGCACCCTTCTGTCAGCCGACGGGCCAGTTTGTTAGGGTTATTTACCTCTTCAGGAGTAAACTCCCAGGCAACGGGAGGTGATAACCACCATAGGAACCTGCCCAAATCTCTCCATATACCTTTCCACCCAGGAACTGGGTACCTCAGGGCTGATTTTAACAGCTCCTCACCCAAGGGTCGTTTCCTTCTGTACCAGGGAGTTGACAATTTCCATGAATTCCATAAGCTAACAGTGTTGGCTAATATTATTAATAATATCAGGAAGCTTATGTAAGGGTTGGCAATAATCACAGGAGCCTGCAGTAAAAGATCATCCATACTCAAATTCTCCCTGGGTAGAGAGAAGGAGTTATATTCATTCACAGTGATTGTTTGTTTCAACATGTTCCCAAACATAGCAAAACAAAGATAAGCAATGTGGCAGCCGAAAGCCGTATGCCACATAGGAGTTTACTACTTGAGAGCTGCTATTGGTAATTACTAGAGCATGCAATATATGTGTATATATATATAAAACTGCCTTTATCTCGCCCCACGTTCGGGCGCCAAAAGAGACTGTCGTGGGTTTACCCTGTCTAGGGGCCAGGTGCCCACTCAGTCACTCTGTCACTCCCCCTCCCACTGGGAGAGGGGAGAGGATAATATTGAAAAAGACTATCAGGGTGAGTAAAGGCAGTTTTATTACAGTGGAGGAAAAAAATAGGACAAGCAAGTTGAAAGTTGCGCGCGCAAGAGCAAGAAGAGAAAACAATCAATCTCTACTTCCCATTAGCAGTGATGTCCGGGCACTTTCTGGGAAGCCGGGCTCCAGCACACGTGATTGTTGCTCGAGGAGGCAAACATGGACAAGTCCCGAATGCCTCCTCCTCCTCCTCTCTTCCTTCCCTTATATATCTGAGCTGATGTCATATGGTATGGAATATCTCTTTGGCTGACTGGGGTCAGATGGCCTGCTGGTGTCCCCTCCCAGGATCTTGCCCCCCCCACCCCCTTCAGTGGGGGAAGGAATGTCACAGGGACAGCACAGCTTGGCAGTAGCCAAAACACTGCTCTGTTATCAACACCAGCTACCAAAGCAAAGTACAGCAGTGAATGGCCTGTGAGCTTTACCCCAGTCAGACCCAATACACCCTTCTACACCACCACTGGACCTTCAGAGGAGAACTACACCTTTCTCAGGATCATTGCTTCAACAGAACCGCATCTATCACTCCCAGAGGACTGCAACCACCTTCTAAGTGGACTACTACCAACACCCTGACCGACAGGGTGTCAGGTTGTATTCTGACTCTTTCAGTGGTTTCTTTTTTTTCTTTTTTTTGTATTACTACATTTTTCCTATTAAATTGTATTTCTGACTTTGAGCCTCTCACTGATTTGCTTTCAAACTACCACATTTTTTGGCGCCCAAACGTGAGGCCAGGCCCTGAGGAAAGTCAGAATTAAAATTTTGTGTTCTAGAAGCCACCTATTCACCATGGTACTCAACATACTTACATGTGTCCTGTACCTTGCTCTGTATTTATTTCCACAGACAGGGAATTACCTGCCTGTGGTAATGCTCCTGTGTAGGCCGGGGTATCGTATAAAAATTGCTTTACTAGTTTACTATGTCTATTGCATGATAACCTCCGAGGCAATGAACACCATTCGGAATATATACTCAATTTTGTTTGCTTGTCCTGGTATGGGCTGTTACATCTGGGGCCTCCTCAACAATCGCACCCAGCCCCTAGGGGAAAGAGTAGAGAATGGTTTCTTTCAGCCTTTCAGACCTGACACAACAGTTTTTGAAAATATTGAGTTCCCTTTGGATGTCAAAGATGGTATAATCTTGCTGTTAGTTCTGCTTTGTCTTCTTTGTACAGCCTGCACTGTGTACACCATGCTTAGAGTCAGAACAATGCTCGATGCAGCACAGTATCCTCAGGATGAGGACAAGAAAAGCAGCAGAACAACAGGCACCGTATCTAAACAAACTGTCATGGAGGAAAAAGAGACTGAAAGAAACGACAGCGTCTCCACACAAGCCATCACCAAGCCAGAACAGCCTAAGCCAGTAGCAGTTGCCCCCCTTCAGAAAAAGAAAACCAGGAGCAAATCAGCCCGCACAGCGACCGATGAGGAGGAGGCTGGACCTTCGCACCAAGCAGAAGAGACGGAGCCAGAGATCATCACTCGCTCTTTATCCCTAGGTGAGCTGTGTGACCTACGGAGGGAGTTCACCCGCCAGACAAATGAATCCATCCTGACCTGGCTGCTTCGCATCTGGGACGCTGCAGCCAATGACACCATGCTAGATGGAAGTGAGGCCAGGCAACTTGGATCCCTGACCCAGGATGTGGTCATTGACCAGGGGATCGGGAAAACCCAAGAAACTCTCAGCCTCTGGCGGTGACTGCTGGCAAGTGTAAGGGACAGATACCTTTGTAAAGAAGACCTCCAGGTGCACCAAGGAAAATGGAGCACAATGGAACAAGGTATCCGATGCCTGAGAGAATTGGCCGTGCTGGAGATCATTTTCTCAGAAGATGAGAGATTCCCTAAGAACCCAGATGATGTCCAATGCACGTCACAGATGTGGTTGAGATTTGCACCGCTTGGACCAGAGATATACTCCCGTTACCTAGCAACACTGCAATGGAGGGAAGGAGCGGACAAGGTGGGAGTACTGGCCAACAAACTAAGAATTTATGAGGATACTGTCACTGCCCCATTTCGCACCCATGTCTCATCTGTGGAAACACAGCTGGCTGAGCACGTCCGGAACTTGGAAGAGAAACTCAGAAAGGAGCTGAAGCAAGAAATTCACCACATCTCGCCAGAACCAACCAGGGTCTCTGCTATTAAGAGCCTACATTCCCCAGCCGGAGAAAGAAGATACACTCCACCAGGTAACCTCTGGTTTTTCCTTCAGGAGCATGGAGAAGACATGAGAAAGTGGGACAGAAAACCCACCTCTTCCTTAACAGCCCGAGTACGTGAACTGAAAAGAGGAACAGCTACCACAAGGAGCCCACCTAGAGTCAACGCTGCTCCGGTCTCTTGTGGACAGAACTCAGAACAATATAGGAATGATGATATGACCGATCCTCTTGAAGGGACCTCAAGAACATATTTACAGGAAGAGAGCAACGTGTACCATAATCAGGAATAGAGGGGCCCTGCCTCTAGCCAGGTAGAGGAAAGGGACAACCGGATCTATTGGACTGTGTGGATCCGATGGCCTGGCACGTCTGACCCACAAAGATACACGGCTTTGGTTGACACCGGTGCTCAATGTACCCTGATGCCATCAAGGTACGTGGGAACAGAATCTATTTCTATTTCTGGGGTGACAGGAGGATCCCAGCAGCTGACTGTATTGGAAGCTGAAGTGAGTTTAACTGGGAATGAGTGGCAGAAACACCCCATCGTGACCGGCCCAGAGGCCCCATGCATCCTGGGCATAGACTATCTTAGAAATGGGTATTTCAAAGACCCAAAAGGACATTGTTGGGCTTTCGGGATAGCCTCAGTAGAAACAGAAGACATCCAACAGCTAAATACCTTGCCTGGTCTCTCAGATGACCCCTCTGCTGTGGGACTGCTAGAAGTTGAAGAACAGCAGGTACCAATCGCCACGGCGACAGTGCACCGACGACAGTACCGCACAGACAGAGACTCTGTGGTTCCCATCCACGAGATGATTCGTAAACTGGAGAGCCAAGGGGTGGTCAGCAAAGCTCATTCACCCTTTAACAGCCCTATATGGCCAGTGCGTAAGTCCAGTGGAGAATGGAGACTGACAGTGGATTATCGTGGCCTGAATGAGGTCACACCACCACTGAGTGCTGCTGTGCCAGACATGTTGGAACTTCAGTATGAACTGGAATCCAAGGCAGCAAAGTGGTACGTGACCATCGATATTGCCAATGCCTTTTTCTCCATTCCTCTGGCAGCAGAGTGCAGGCCTCAGTTTGCTTTCACCTGGAGGGGAGTGCAATACACCTGGAACAGACTCCCCCAGGGGTGGAAGCACAGCCCCACCATCTACCATAGACTGATCCAGGCTGCACTGGAAAAGGGTGAGGCTCCGGAACATTTGCAGTACATCGACGACATTATCGTATGGGGGAACACAGCAGAGGAAGTCTTTGAGAAAGGAAAGAAGATCATCCAGATTCTCCTAAGAGCTGGTTTTGCCATCAAGCGAAGTAAGGTTAAGGGACCCGCTCAAGAAATCCAGTTTTTAGGAGTCAAGTGGCAAGATGGACGTCGCCAGATCCCGACAGAAGTAGTCAACAAGATCACTGCTATGTCCCCACCTACGAACAAGAAGGAAACCCAGGCTTTTCTAGGAGCTGTCGGGTTTTGGAGAATGCATATCCCGGAATACAGCACAATTGTAAGCCCTCTTTACCTCGTGACACGAAAAAAGAAATGATTTCCAGTGGGGTCCTGAGCAACAACAAGCATTCGAACAAATTAAGCAGGAGATTGCCCATGCAGTAGCCCTTGGGCCAGTCAGAACAGGGCAGGATGTGAAAAATGTGCTCTACACTGCGGCCGGGGAGAATGGTCCATCCTGGAGCCTGTGGCAGAAGGGACCTGAAGAGGCTCGAGGACGACCACTCGGGTTCTGGAGTCGGGGATACAAGGGATCTGAGGCCAGCTATACCCCAAGCGAGAAAGAGATTCTTGCGGCTTATGAAGGGGTTCGAGCTGCCTTGGAAGTAATTGGCACAAAAGCACAGCTGCTTCTGGCACCCCGACTACCAGTGCTGGGTTGGGTGTTCAAGGGAAGGGTTCCTTCCACACATCATGCTACCGACGCCACGTGGAGCAAGTGGATTGTGCTGATCACACAGCGAGCCCGGATAGGAAACCCTAATCGCCCTGGGATTCTGGAAATTATAACAAACTGGTCTGAAGGTGAGACTTTTGGATTATCTTCT
>JAVTVJ010000544.1:0-97418 GCA_034509425.1 Eopsaltria australis
GCTCTTTCTCCTCCCCACCTTGCTTTGCCTCTGCCCGCTGCTCCTGGGGCTGCTCTTGGCCAGGCAGCCTCAGTGGGGGCCAGCACTGGCTGCAGCCCCAGCGGGCTCCCCAGGACAAGGCCCAGCCATTAAGAGGCCAAATTAAAGCACTGGGCAGCAGCAGAAGCCTCAGCAGAGTTATCTGGACAACCAGTGACCCCCCCACACCTCCAGAGCAGCCTCACTGGGGATGTTTCCTGTCTACAAACAGCCATCAAGTGAAGCTGTTTGAGAGAAGGATGAATAAAACACTCACCGTTTTCTCTTCCAGTAATTCCAAATTATGACACAGCCGACAATGAAAACAAACTCCAAAAGAAGCAGGCCTATTATTAACCCCAGACAACAGCGTGATGCCTGACAGGAACCTCCTTCGATGCCCTTCTGGGAATCAGGAACATGTGCTGTGGTCCCAGCTGCATCTGTGGGATCAGTGGGGAGCATGAGCCCGTGCTGTGCTGCACTGCTGAGCTGGCAGCACGGTGCCTACGGCCAGGACGTTCTCTGTTGCCCCAGAGCTGGGGCCTGCAGGCACCTTGCCGCCCCTCGGCACCGGCCGTGCCCCCCAACAAAGGCCAGAAGGCCGGCAGGAGAGCCCGGGGCCAGCGCAGCTGCTTGGCCAGTGGCTCCTTCGAGGGACAGGGGCCAAAGCCAGCCCTGGGCAGCACCTGCCACCCCCGACCCTCCCTGCCCCGCCACAGCGGCCCCAGCCCAAGGGGACAGAGCCAGGCCCTGTCAGGAGCCCGTGCAGCCCCTGCCCAGAGTGGGAGCCAGGGCCGGCTCTGGCCCTGGGCCCGTGGCAGGGCTCCTGCTCGCGGCTGCTCCTGTGCCTTGGGCCTCTGGGCACTCAGGGCAGCTCCGGGAGCAGCTGCAGCGGGAGGGACGCTGGTGCCCCAGTCCCTTTGCCACGGGCTCTGACCGTGCTCCAGAGGCCTCGAGGCTGAGGCGCCTCCAGCTTTGGCTGCTGCCGGGCCCGTGCAAGGGCGGGCCCTGGGGGAAGAGCTGCTGCCACACAGCCCCGCCCAGGGCTGAGCCCCGCACAGCAATTACCTCCTGTGACTGTGCCCGTGCCAGGCATCGAATTCCTTCCTCCATCAGGGAGTGCCAGTGAGCCATGGCTTCCTCCGGGAAAGCCTCCTCCTGCATGGTCATTTGGTCCTTCCCTTGAGAATGGAAGAGGCACAGCTGGATCAGATGGAAGAGTTTCCCCTTTGAGTGCTGGCATCTTCAGGGTGTCATGCTTATCAAAAAAGGGGATAAGGCAACAAAAACCGTCTGGGTTTTGGGGCAAGGCCACAGCCCTGCCTCCTCCAAACAGCCACCAGGTGTGAGCAGGAGCGGTGAGGGGATCCCGCAGGGCGAGGGCACACATGTGCAAGGCTCTGTCCTGGCACCTGCAGCGATGCCCCCCTGGCTGAGCTTTGGGCTCTGAGCTGGCAGCTCTCCCGCCCAGGGGGAAAGGCCTTGACCTACCCTCAGCACCTGCCAGAGGCTCAGTCCTGGCCGTGGGTTGGGAAGCCAGATCACCTTCAGCAGCAGGCTTGGCTGCAAAGAAAGGCAGGACAGAAGAGCTGCCGTGGCACTGCTGGAGATGCTCAGGCTGCCTGGGGCCGGCAAAGGAGCCACTGCGCAAGGCACAGCCCCAGGCCACAGCCCTGGGCACGGCCCCTTCCCTCTCTGCTCTTCCCCGTGGCTGCACAGAGCACACGGAAGGCAAGGAGCAACTGGCAGTGCACAGGGGGAGAGGATTGACACCTAAATGCTCCTTGCTCCCACTGACAGCGATCCCGTGGGACCACTCAGGGTGTGAGAAGGGAACAGGGAAAGGTCTCTAGAATCCTTCAGCCTTCAGAGGAACTTAAAGGGAAATGGCACATGAATGTCTTCTTGCCACAATGACACAGATTATTGTTAGTAAAAAGGCACCCTGAGAACTTTACCTCCAGCATTCTCCAAGAATTTTAAGCCGTCATCCAGCAGGGCTTCCAGATAATCCATGTCCCTATCCCAGTCTAGAAGGAAGCACAGACCAGAACCATTCCCTGGTGTGCACTGCCCAGCAGCAGAGATGGCAGCTTAAACTTCAGCAGGGCTCAGGCCCAGAGGCACAGCAATTACCTCCTGTCACTGTGCCTGGCATCGCCTCCCTTCCTGCAGCAGAGGCTGCCAATGGGCCATTGCTTTCTCCAGGAAGTTCTGCCTTCAGCACAGCCTCTGCATCCACCTCTGGAGAAAGGAAGAGGCACAGCTGGATCAAATGGAACTGTTCCCATTGGGGATGGGGCATCTTCAGGAGGTAATACTTGTGAAAGTCATGGATAAGGACCCAGTAATCTTATAAACTTCTGCCATTGACCAGGGCCCTCCCTTCTCCAACCCGTTGCCCCTCCTGGTCTACCCAGAGACCGGGAAATTGCAGGGGGTCTCAGGGACTGCACGGCCCGTGGTGCAGTTTGGGCACCTTGGCAAAGATGCCAAATGCCTTCCTGCAGAGGCTGGGGAGAAGCTGCAGCCAGGCCAGGCTGGGAAAGAGCCCTGCAGGGTGTGAAAGCAGCAGCGGGGCAGCCAGGCTGCCATGGATCCCTTCCTGCTGTGCCGGGCACGGCGTGTCCAGATGTGCAGCACAAGGCCCCGGCTGCTGAGTGCCAGGAGAAGGCTCAGGGACATGGACCCACCTTGTCCTCCCTGCAGCAGTTCCTTCAGCATTTGCCTCATGCGTTCCGATGGCTCATGGAGGTCCTTGTGTCCTGTAGCTTTGTTCTTTCCCATTGGAGGACCTGAGGGCAAAATAGCTCCATTTCCCAGGAGTGGATCCCCCAGAACCAGAGCTCAGCCTGTGGGGTCAGCAGGGACACACTACTCACCCCTGTGATGGGAGCTGGGCTTGCGTGGAGCAACCAGCAAAGGAGCTGGAGAAATCCTCCCAGCGGACACACCTGTAACTCAACAGCCAGAGAAGCTTTTGTCATCTCTGCTGATCTGCTTGGGCAGCACGGAGCTGCAGGAGCGGTGAGGGGATCCCGCAGGTCGAGGGCACACACATCCACAGCTCGGTCCTGGCACCTGCAGCGATGCCAGGACATTGACGCTGCTTATTCTGTCAGCAAAGGCACATTGAGGACTTGCCTTTGGCATTCTCCAAGAGTTTCAAGCTGTCATCCAGCAGGGCATCCAGAAAATGCAAGCTGCGATCCCAATCTAGAAGGGAGCACAGATCAGAACCAGTCCATGCTGTGCTGGGATCCCCTTCTGCCTTGGGGACCTGGGCACTGCAAGGGGCTCGGCTAAGGCCATGGAAGCCAGATGTCAATGGACGTGGCCAAAGGTGCAGAGGGGCCTGGGGAGCTCTGGGCTGCCTCCTGGTCACTCTGCACCCTCTGTGCAGGCCCTGGGCAACATCCCTGGAGGGGTGGCTGGGGCAGTCCAAGGTCCATTGTGGCTCTCTCCCTCCCACACAGGAAACCCTGCCTAAAACTCTGGGGAAAACTACACCAGGCAGTGCCACAACATCCCTCTCTCCCTCCGTCTGCTGGAAGAGCTCCCCCAGCCCACGGGGACAGAGCCAGGCCCTGTCAGGACACACTGGAGCCCAGCTCTCCCCCTCTGCCCTTTCCCCACCATGGGCACCCCCTGCAGCCGATCCCAGGCTTGGGGACATGTCTCCCACGCAGGGACCCCAGCAGGACTGCTCAGCACCTGAGTGCCCTGAGCCTGCTCGGGATAATTCCTGTGTGCTGTGCCGGCCTTGTGCGGGCTGTGCCCGCACTGCCCAGCAGCAGAGATGGCAGCTGAAGCCTCAGCAGGGCTCAGGCCCAGAGGCACAGCAATTACCTCCTGTCACTGTGCCTGGCATCGCCTCCCTTCCTGCAGCAGAGGCTGCCAATGGGCCATTGCTTTCTCCAGGAAGTTCTGCCTTCAGCACAGCCTCTGCATCCCCCTCTGGAGAAAGGAAGAGGCACAGCTGGATAAGATGGAACTGTTCCCCATGGGAAGGTGGTATCTTCAGGAGATAATACTTGTGAAAGTCATGGATAAGGACCCAGTAATCAGATGGGCTTTGGGGTCTCTCCCTAAGGCCCTCCCTTCTCCAAACCGTTGCCCTTCCTGGTCTACCCAGAGACCGGGAAATTGCAGGGGGTCTCAGGGACTGCACGGCCCGTGGTGCAGTTTGGGCACCTTGGCAAAGATGCCAAATGCCTTCCAGCAGAGGCTGGGGAGAAGCTGCAGCCAGGCCAGGCTGGGAAAGAGCCCTGCAGGGTGTGAAAGCAGCAGCGGGGCAGCCAGGCTGCCATGGATTCCTTCCCGCTGTGCCAGGCATGGCATGTCCAGATGTGCAGGACAAAGCCCCGGCTGCTGAGTGCCAGGAGAAGGCTCAGGGACATGGACCCACCTTGTCCTCCCTGCAGCAGTTCCTTCAGCATTTGCCTCATGCGTTCCGATGGCTCATGGAGTTCCTTGTGTCCTGTAGCGTTGTTCTTTCCCATTGGAGGACCTGAGGGCAAAATAGCTCCATTTCCCAGGAGTGGATCCCCCAGAACCAGAGCTCAGCCTGTGGGGTCAGCAGGGACACACTACTCACCCCTGTGATGGGAGCTGGGCTTGCGTGGAGCAACCAGCAAAGGAGCTGGAGAAATCCTCCCTGTGGACACACCTGTAACTCAACAGCCCGAGAAGCTTCTGTAATCTCTGCTGATCTGCTTTTCAAGCTTTGGGCTCTGAGCTGGCAGCTCTCCCTTGGCCCAGCCTTGACCTACCCTCAGCACCTGCCAGAGGTTCAGTCCTGGCCGTGGGTTGGGAAGCCAGATCACCTTCAGCAGCAGGCTGGGCTGCAAAGAAAGGCAGGACAGAAGAGCTGCCGTGGCACTGCTGGAGATGCTCAGGCTGCCTGGGGCCGGCAAAGGAGCCACTGCGCAAGGCACAGCCCCGGGCCACAGCCCTGGGCACGGCCCCTTCCCTCTCTGCTCTTCTCCGTGGCTGCACAGAGCACACGGAAGGCAAGGAGCAACTGCCATTGCACAGGGGGAGAGGATTGACACCTAAATGCTCCTTGCTCCCACTGACAGCGATCCTGTGGGACCACTCAGGGCTCCACAAGGGAGCAGGGAAAGGTCTCCAGAATCCTACACCCCGGCCATGACCTTAATTAAAGTGGCACCTGAGTGAGCTCTTGCCACAGTGACGCTATGTATTCTGTCCGTAGAAAGGAGATTTCAGAACTTGCCTGTAGCATGCTCCAAGATCTGCAAGGTGTCATTCACCAGCACTTCCAAATAATCCAAGTCACGATGCAAATCTAGAAGGGAGCACAGACCAGAACCATTCCATGCTGTGCTGGGATCCCCTTCTGCCTTGGGGACCTGGGCACTGCAAGGGGCTCGGCTAAGGCCATGGAAGCCCAATGTCAATGGACGTGGCCAAAGGTGCAGAGGGGCCTGGGGAGCTCTGGGCTGCCTCCTGGTCACTCTGCACCCTCTTTGCAGGCCCTGGGCAACATCCCTGGAGGGGGCAGCTGGAGCAATCCATGGGCTCCTGGGGGCTCTGTCCCCCGTACAGAGGAAACCCTCCCTCCAGCCCTGGGAAAACCATCCCCAATGCTTCCTGGGGAGAAGGGAGCTCTGTCCCGGGAAAGGGGAGCCAGGCCTGGGCTCACCTGCTCCGCGTGCTCCCAGCAGAGCAGCCTGGGCAGCCCTGGCAGGCAGGGCCACTGCCAGGAGGAACAGGAGGAAGAGGCGCAGAGCAAGGGCCATGGTGCCTTGCCCTGAGCCAGTCGTGCAGCTCTTGCTGCCACCACTGTCCTGACACTGCTGTCCCAATGTCAGCACCACTGCTGCCGCCACCACTGCTGCTGCAACAGTTGTGGTCAAGGACCGACTGGTCACTCGTGGTGCTGTGCAACCGTGGGGCTCTGGGATCTCTGTGACCTCAGAGCCTGCTGTGACCTCAGAGCCTGCTGTGTCCTCAGAGCCCTGCTGTGACCTCAGAGCCCTGCTGTGACCTCAGAGCCCTGCTGTGACCTCAGCCTGCTGTAACCTCAGAGCCTGCTGTGACCTCAGAGCCTGCTGTGACCTCAGAGCCTGCTGTGACCTCATGGCCCTGGTTGTGCCCCCAGAGTGTAGCCCTGTCCGTACTAATGGACTACCTTGACTGCAAACCTTTTATTTCATCAAAGGGCCATTGCTCAGCAAAACCTTTGTTTTGCCTGCTGACATTGCTGGTCAGTTTGTGTCCCGGGACATGCTCTTGATGCCTTCCCTCCTTTCCTGGCCATGCCACTGGAGGAGGTGCAGGCGCAGCTGATGGCAGTGAAGGAAATGTGCCCTCAGCCCAGGGACGCTCAGCATGGGCTCCCCCAGCCCCTCGGGCCCTGCCTCTGGTCACAGCAGCCCCTCCCTGCCTGCCTCCTGCCTGCCCACACCGTGGGCAGCCACGGCTGCTGCCGGACATGGAGCTCAGCCAGGGCTGGTGCCGTGTGGCCTTTGCTGGGGGTACCACCCGGACACTGCTGTGACAGCTCCAGCTCTTTATTGGGACAGAAGAGCTGGGCCAAGCTCTGCGCTGGCAGGAGGGACCCTCCATCAGTCTGGGCCAGAGAGCAGGGCCAGTGCCTTCAGGGGGAGAGAGTCATGTGTGGGTGGTGGCAGCATCTGCACAGCAACACACTGGAAATGGAGCTGTGACAGGGACGTTGGGCATGGGCATGGAGATGTGAAATGAGAGCTCCAGTTCTCCCAGACTGCGGTGTTTGGCGGGACTTGTGAGGTTGGACGTAGGCACTGGTTAAGAGGGGAGTGGCTGAGGCCCCCAGCTGCACCTGGCACACAGGGACCCTCCTGCACAGCACGCCCAGAGCTGGCAAGGCTCCCCAGCACGGCTGGAGCTGCTGGCACAGCCTGGCCCAGCTGCACAGCTGCCCCTCAAGGCCCCAGCCAGCAGGGGATGGCTCTGGGCAGGGTCCCTGGCCAGGAGCGGCCCCAGAGCGCGTCTGCCTTTCAAGGGCAATCTCGTCCCCGCTCTTTCTCCTCCCCACCTTGCTTTGCCTCTGCCCGCTGCTCCTGGGGCTGCTCTTGGCCAGGCAGCCTCAGTGGGGGCCAGCACTGGCTGCAGCCCCAGCGGGCTCCCCAGGACAAGGCCCAGCCATTAGGAGGCCAAATTAAAGCACTGGGCAGCAGCAGAAGCCTCAGCAGAGTTATCTGGACAACCAGTGACCCCCCCACAACTCCAGAGCAGCCTCACTGGGAATGCTTCCCCCTTAGGAGGCCGTGCAGCCCCTGCCCAGAGTGGGAGCCAGGGCCGGCTCTGGCCCTGGGCCCGTGGCAGGGCTCCTGCTCGCGGCTGCTCCTGTGCCTTGGGCCTCTGGGCACTCAGGGCAGCTCCGGGAGCAGCTGCAGCGGGAGGGACGCTGGTGCCCCAGTCCCTGTTGCCACGGGCTCTGAACGTGCTCCAGAGGCCTCGAGGCCCAGGCGCCTCCAGCTTTGGCTGCTGCCGGGCCCGTGCAAGGGCGGGCCCTGGGGGAAGAGCTGCTGCCACACAGCCCCGCCCAGGGCTGAGCCCCGCACAGCAATTACCTCCTGTGACTGTGCCTGTGCTTGACATCTCCTTCGTTCCTGTATCAGAGGCTGCCAGGGAGCCATTCTTTCCTCTCGGAAAGCAGCAGCAGCAGGGCAGCAAGGCTGCCATGGGTCCCTTCCCACTGTGCCGAGCAGGCGTGTCCAGATGTCACCGAAAATGGGGGAAAAGCAAAAGCCCTTCAGCAACTTTTTGGTGTTACAGAATCATGGCATTTATTCTGTCCTGGATGTTGTTCTGGCCAGGATGTGCAACAGAAATAATTTCATCCACACATAGCCCGGGTGTGCAGAGAAAATCAGTCCATGACACATGAGTTTTGCTAGATTTTTCCCAAACTTTACACTGTGGAAAACCCACGGAAATCCATTTTTTAATGCTCATTGGTCTCAAGGTTTATAGTTCTTAGTATTTGGCTTCCTATTGAAACCAGATTTCTTGGCCTCAGATGTTAAATAGGTGCACACTCCTTGATTTCCTTGTCAGCCTTTCCAGACCAGGTGTCTCCAAGTAGGCCAGGGGGCAGTGTCTGGGGTAGATGTTTGTTGATGTTTGCTGATGGTCATTGATGTTTTGTTGATGGTCGTTATCTGTTTGGGTATCTTTTGGGTCATTCCCAGTTTGCTGAGATGTTAAGCTCATCTCCCTTGTGTGGTGTAACATCCCTTAAGAAAAATTTCAGAATTCCTTTCCCCAAATCAAAGGTAAAGCAAGCCTGACTAGAGAAATAAAATTTAAAGAAAATTAAGCTTGCTGTATTTTCCGGCACAGATGGGCAGTGCAAATCCCCAGCAGCAGAGCCTCAGGAGAAGGCTGAGGGAAGTGCACCCACCACGCCCTTTCTGCAGCTCACTCAGCATCTGATCCCGAAGTCTGGGTGCCTCCAGGGGTTGCTTGTCTCCTCTGGCTTTGTACGTCCCTCTCGGAGGACCTTAATGGAAAGCAGTTCCATTTCCCCTGCAGACCGGAGTGGCAGTGAGTCACTGCAGGCTGAGCGTACTCCGATCCAAGGAAACAAGTGTGCATAAAGATCACACTGTGAAAAGCCAGTGCCCAGAAAGGCGCCAGAGGAGTCTTCAAGGGTCTTGGGATAAAGGGACAGAGTCCATTGGGACATCCACCCGGGGGGTTTTCTGGCTCTCAGTTTTGGAGGACTCAGCCTCCTTTTAAACACCCGGCTGCATGGTGCCCTCTTCCCTACCTCACTGGCTGAGGTACCAGGCCAGGGGACTCCAGGGACCTTTGTCCCCTCTGTTCCTTTTGCCAGATACCAGTTCTGGTCTCCATCCAAAGCCGGTGCTAAGGTAGGATGATCGTGTTAGTCCTGGCAGGGATGGGGTCCCTGCAGTCGGAGCCCCTCTCCAGGCTGTGCTTATCCCTACCCTGCTTTGCTGTTCAGAGGGAGCTGGCTTGGGGCAGGTTACTCCGGACACACAGCAGTGTCAGTGTAGGCAGAATCCCTAAAGCCCTCATCGAGCTGTGCTTGGCAGCAAAATTACATCTGAATCAAACTGATTTTAAAGATTGCAGTACTTCTGCAGTTTCAAGAGATAGTAAAGGCAGTGTTGCATTCTGAGAAAGAACTCCACAGTCGGAGCTGTTGGTGTCATGTAACTAATTTGCAGCTCATTGTGATGATGATGATGATGATGATGATGATGATAACATAGAACAGTTCCTTTTTTTGTTTCTCCCCCAAATAAAATGGCAGAGTTCAGCTTCTGGAGAAAAGAACTACCAAAGGTGCTGTTTGGCAGTCACGGAGGGACAGGTTGGGGGGGAAGGATATGCCCTGGAGGCATGCTCTGGTGGGCTCCGGCATTTAAACAAGCTTCTTTTCATACAGAGATTGGGCCATTTTCAGTACTAAATGGCTCCATGAAATGGTTTCCCGGGTCTTATGCTGGCCAGAAAGCTTTTAAAGCCCATGGGAGTTTAGCGTCCCTGAGAAAGGGAGCATCAGTTCCTCTGCCAGGTGAAACATTTCATTCAAAAGCTAAACCTGTGTTTAGAGAAGCCAACAGCCTGATGTAAACAAGGCCATAAAGCTTCTGCACTCCTCCTGAGCGGGCGTGGCAGAGCTGTTGTGTTTGACAGCAGTTCCGCGGCAGTATCAGCTGCAGCAGAGTGCTCAGGGCAGGCTTGGGGAGGAGCGGGCCAGCAGGAAGCTGAGAGAACCCCCTGCTCTGGAACTGAGGGAGTTCTTCCAGAAGCAAACAAAGATGGTGACTTCAAGATCTTCCCGCTGTGCTCAGAGTTTGCCTCTGAAGACCAAGAGCTGAGCTTGTCAGAAGCGCTGGGAAATATCTGGCAAAATGTTTTAGGCTCTTTGGTTGTGAGTGGGTACAAATCTCCCGCGGGGAAAGAGCCTCAGCAGCAGGCTGGGTGTCTTCATGTGTCTGAGTTCTTCGTAAAGATTACCAATTAAATGCAACTTAAAATGCAACTTTAATTTTTATTCAAGAACGTAAAAACGTTTTAAGTTTCACAGAATTCTAGAACTACTTTGAAAAACTGGAAACTATTGTGGGAAAATGGAACAGAACTTTGGGGATGTCTATCTCTATAAAATATTTCTAAAATATTATTACATATTGTTCCATTGAAAAAACAATTTCTAAATCTTTCTAAAAAATTCTAATTTCTAAAAATGAAAAAGGAAGATAACATGGGACTGCTGTTGGTCACAGCAGCCCCGTGCCCAGCTGCTGCCTGCCCAGCCCTGGCTGTGCCCAGACAAGGAGCTCTGCCAGTGCTGGTGCTACCAGCCAGACACCAGAGCTCAAGCTCAGAGGTGGTGCTGGACTCAAGCCCTGGCCTGGCAGGAGAGGCCAAAGTCCAGTTCTGGCTGGAGAGCAGGGCCAGTGTGTTTGGGGACAGAGTGGCCTGTTTGGGGTCGTGGTGGCATAGCAATAAGCTGATAATGCAGCTTTGGCAGTGACAATGGGCACGGGCATCGAGAGGTGAGATGGTGGATCCAGTTGTCGCTGCCTGTGGTGTACGGCTGTCCTTGTGAAGGTTCAGAGGTGCTCCTGTGCAGAGAGGAGTGGCTGAGGCACCCAGGTGCCGGTGGCACACAGGGACCCTCCTGCACAGCACGCTCAGAGCTGGCAAGGCTCCCCAGCATGGCTGCAGCTGCTGGCACAGCCTGGCCCAGCTGGACAGCTGCCCCTCAAGGCCCCAGCCAGCAGGGGATGGCTCTGGGCAGGGTCCCAGGCCAGGAGCGGCCCCAGAGCGCGTCTGCCTTTCAAGGGCAATCTCGTCCCCGCTCTTTCTCCTCCCCACCTTGCTTTGCCTCTGCCCGCTGCTCCTGGGGCTGCTCTTGGCCAGGCAGCCTCAGTGGGGGCCAGCACTGGCTGCAGCCCCAGCGGGCTCCCCAGGACAAGGCCCAGCCATTAAGAGGCCAAATTAAAGCACTGGGCAGCAGCAGAAGCCTCAGCAGAGTTATCTGGACAACCAGTGACCCCCCCACAACTCCAGAGCAGCCTCACTGGGGATGTTTCCTGTCTACAAACAGCCATCAAGTGAAGCTGTTTGAGAGAAGGATGAATAAAACACTCACCGTTTTCTCTTCCAGTAATTCCAAATTATGACACAGCCGACAATGAAAACAAACTCCAAAAGAAGCAGGCCTATTATTAACCCCAGACAACAGCGTGATGCCTGACAGGAACCTCCTTCGATGCCCTTCTGGGAATCAGGAACATGTGCTGTGGTCCCAGCTGCATCTGTGGGATCAGTGGGGAGCATGAGCCCGTGCTGTGCTGCACTGCTGAGCTGGCAGCACGGTGCCTACGGCCAGGACGTTCTCTGTTGCCCCAGAGCTGGGGCCTGCAGGCACCTTGCCGCCCCTCGGCACAGGCTGTGCCCCCCAACAAAGCCCAGAAGGCCGGCAGGAGAGCCCGGGGGCAGCGCAGCTGCTTGGCCAGTGGCTCCTTCGAGGGACAGGGGCCAAAGCCAGCCCTGGGCAGCACCTGCCACCCCCGACCCTCCCTGCCCCGCCACAGCTGCCCCAGCCCAGGGGACAGAGCCAGGCCCTGTCAGGAGCCCGTGCAGCCCCTGCCCAGAGTGGGAGCCAGGGCCGGCTCTGGCCCTGGGCCCGTGGCAGGGCTCCTGCTCGCGGCTGCTCCTGTGCCTTGGGCCTCTGGGCACTCAGGGCAGCTCCGGGAGCAGCTGCAGCGGGAGGGACGCTGGTGCCCCAGTCCCTTTTGCCACGGGCTCTGAACGTGCTCCAGAGGCCTCGAGGCCGAGGCGCCTCCAGCTTTGGCTGCTGCCGGGCCCGTGCAAGGGCGGGCCCTGGGGGAAGAGCTGCTGCCACACAGCCCCGCCCAGGGCTGAGCCCCGCACAGCAATTACCTCCTGTGACTGTGCCCGTGCCAGGCATCGAATTCCTTCCTCCATCAGGGAGTGCCAGTGAGCCATGGCTTCCTCCGGGAAAAGCCTCCTCCTGCATGGTCATTTGGTCCTTCCCTTGAGAATGGAAGAGGCACAGCTGGATCAGATGGAAGAGTTTCCCATTTGAGTGCTGGCATCTTCAGGGTGTCATGCTTATCAAAAAAGGGGATAAGGCAACAAAAACCGTCTGGGTTTTGGGGCAAGGCCACAGCCCTGCCTCCTCCAAACAGCCACCAGTTGTGAGCAGGAGCGGTGAGGGGATCCCGCAGGGCGAGGGCACACATGTGCAAGGCTCTGTCCTGGCACCTGCAGCGATGCCCCCCTGGCTGAGCTTTGGGCTCTGAGCTGGCAGCTCTCCCGCCCAGGGGGAAAGGCCTTGACCTACCCTCAGCATCTGCCAGAGGCTCAGTCCTGGCCGTGGGTTGGGAAGCCAGATCACCTTCAGCAGCAGGCTTAGCTGCAAAGAAAGGCAGGACAGAAGAGCTGCCGTGGCACTGCTGGAGATGCTCAGGCTGCCTGGGGCCGGCAAAGGAGCCACTGCGCAAGGCACAGCCCCGGGCCACAGCCCTGGGCACGGCCCCTTCCCTCTCTGCTCTTCCCCGTGGCTGCACAGAGCACACGGAAGGCAAGGAGCAACTGGCATTGCACAGGGGGAGAGGATTGACACCTAAATGCTCCTTGCTCCCACTGACAGCGATCCCGTGGGACCACTCAGGGTGTGAGAAGGGAACAGGGAAAGGTCTCTAGAATCCTTCAACCTTCAGAGGAACTTAAAGGGAAATGGCACATGAATGTCTTCTTGCCACAATGACACAGATTATTGTTAGTAAAAAGGCACCCTGAGAACTTTACCTCCAGCATTCTCCAAGAATTTTAAGCCGTCATCCAGCAGGGCTTCCAGATAATCCATGTCCCTATCCCAGTCTAGAAGGAAGCACAGACCAGAACCATTCCATGGTGTGCACTGCCCAGCAGCAGAGATGGCAGCTTAAACTTCAGCAGGGCTCAGGCCCAGAGGCACAGCAATTACCTCCTGTCACTGTGCCTGGCATCGCCTCCCTTCCTGCAGCAGAGGCTGGCATGGAGCCACTGCCTCCTTCGGGAAATGCCGCCTTCAGCACAGCCTCTGCATCCACCTCTGGAGAAAGGAAGAGGCACAGCTGGATCAAATGGAACTGTTCCCATTGGGGATGGGGCATCTTCAGGAGGTAATACTTGTGAAAGTCATGGATAAGGACCCAGTAATCTTATAAACTTCTGCCATTGACCAGGGCCCTCCCTTCTCCAAACCGTTGCCCCTCCTGGTCTACCCAGAGACCGGGAAATTGCAGGGGGTCTCAGGGACTGCACGGCCCGTGGTGCAGTTTGGGCACCTTGGCAAAGATGCCAAATGCCTTCCTGCAGAGGCTGGGGAGAAGCTGCAGCCAGGCCAGGCTGGGAAAGAGCCCTGCAGGGTGTGAAAGCAGCAGCGGGGCAGCCAGGCTGCCATGGATCCCTTCCTGCTGTGCCGGGCACGGCGTGTCCAGATGTGCAGCAAAAGGCCCCGGCTGCTGAGTGCCAGGAGAAGGCTCAGGGACATGGACCCACCTTGTCCTCCCTGCAGCAGTTCCTTCAGCATTTGCCTCATGCGTTCCGATGGCTCATGGAGTTCCTTGTGTCCTGTAGCTTTGTTCTTTCCCATTGGAGGACCTGAGGGCAAAATAGCTCCATTTCCCAGGAGTGGATCCCCCAGAACCAGAGCTCAGCCTGTGGGGTCAGCAGGGACACACTACTCACCCCTGTGATGGGAGCTGGGCTTGCGTGGAGCAACCAGCAAAGGAGCTGGAGAAATCCTCCCTGCGGACACACCTGTAACTCAACAGCCAGAGAAGCTTTTGTCATCTCTGCTGATCTGCTTGGGCAGCACGGAGCTGCAGGAGCGGTGAGGGGATCCCGCAGGTCGAGGGCACACACATCCACAGCTCTGTCCTGGCACCTGCAGCGATGCCAGGACATTGACGCTGCTTATTCTGTCAGCAAAGGCACATTGAGGACTTGCCTTTGGCATTCTCCAAGAGTTTCAAGCTGTCATCCAGCAGGGCATCCAGAAAATGCAAGCTGCGATCCCAATCTAGAAGGGAGCACAGATCAGAACCATTCCATGCTGTGCTGGGATCCCCTTCTGCCTTGGGGACCTGGGCACTGCAAGGGGCTCGGCTAAGGCCATGGAAGCCAGATGTCAATGGACGTGGCCAAAGGTGCAGAGGGGCCTGGGGAGCTCTGGGCTGCCTCCTGGTCACTCTGCACCCTCTTTGCAGGCCCTGGGCAACATCCCTGGAGGGGTGGCTGGGGCAGTCCAAGGTCCATTGTGGCTCTCTCCCTCCCACACAGGAAACCCTGCCTAAAACTCTGGGGAAAACTACACCAGGCAGTGCCACAACATCCCTCTCTCCCTCCGTCTGCTGGAAGAGCTCCCCCAGCCCAAGGGGACAGAGCCAGGCCCTGTCAGGACACACTGGAGCCCAGCTCTCCCCCTCTGCCCTTTCCCCACCATGGGCACCCCCTGCAGCCGATCCCAGGCTTGGGGACATGTCTCCCACGCAGGGACCCCAGCAGGACTGCTCAGCACCTGAGTGCCCTGAGCCTGCTCGGGATAATTCCTGTGTGCTGTGCCGGCCTTGTCCGGGCTGTGCCCGCACTGCCCAGCAGCAGAGATGGCAGCTGAAGCCTCAGCAGGGCTCAGGCCCAGAGGCACAGCAATTACCTCCTGTCACTGTGCCTGGCATCGCCTCCCTTCCTGCAGCAGAGGCTGCCAATGGGCCATTGCTTTCTCCAGGAAGTTCTGCCTTCAGCACAGCCTCTGCATCCACCTCTGGAGAAAGGAAGAGGCACAGCTGGATAAGATGGAACTGTTCCCCATGGGAAGGTGGTATCTTCAGGAGATAATACTTGTGAAAGTCATGGATAAGGACCCAGTAATCAGATGGGCTTTGGGGTCTCTCCCTAAGGCCCTCCCTACTCCAAACCGTTGCCCTTCCTGGTCTACCCAGAGACCGGGAAATTGCAGGGGGTCTCAGGGACTGCACGGCCCGTGGTGCAGTTTGGGCACCTTGGCAAAGATGCCAAATGCCTTCCTGCAGAGGCTGGGGAGAAGCTGCAGCCAGGCCAGGCTGGGAAAGAGCCCTGCAGGGTGTGAAAGCAGCAGCGGGGCAGCCAGGCTGCCATGGATCCCTTCCTGCTGTGCCGGGCACGGCGTGTCCAGATGTGCAGCAAAAGGCCCCGGCTGCTGAGTGCCAGGAGAAGGCTCAGGGACATGGACCCACCTTGTCCTCCCTGCAGCAGTTCCTTCAGCATTTGCCTCATGCGTTCCGATGGCTCATGGAGTTCCTTGTGTCCTGTAGCTTTGTTCTTTCCCATTGGAGGACCTGAGGGCAAAATAGCTCCATTTCCCAGGAGTGGATCCCCCAGAACCAGAGCTCAGCCTGTGGGGTCAGCAGGGACACACTACTCACCCCTGTGATGGGAGCTGGGCTTGCGTGGAGCAACCAGCAAAGGAGCTGGAGAAATCCTCCCTGTGGACACACCTGTAACTCAACAGCCAGAGAAGCTTCTGTAATCTCTGCTGATCTGCTTTTCAAGCTTTGGGCTCTGAGCTGGCAGCTCTCCCTTGGCCCAGCCTTGACCTACCCTCAGCACCTGCCAGAGGTTCAGTCCTGGCCGTGGGTTGGGAAGCCAGATCACCTTCAGCAGCAGGCTTGGCTGCAAAGAAAGGCAGGACAGAAGAGCTGCCGTGGCACTGCTGGAGATGCTCAGGCTGCCTGGGGCCGGCAAAGGAGCCACTGCGCAAGGCACAGCCCCGGGCCACAGCCCTGGGCACGGCCCCTTCCCTCTCTGCTCTTCCCCGTGGCTGCACAGAGCACACGGAAGGCAAGGAGCAACTGGCATTGCACAGGGGGAGAGGATTGACACCTAAATGCTCCTTGCTCCCACTGACAGCGATCCTGTGGGACCACTCAGGGCTCCACAAGGGAGCAGGGAAAGGTCTCCAGAATCCTACAACCCGGCCATGACCTTAATTAAAGTGGCACCTGAGTGAGCTCTTGCCACAGTGACGCTATGTATTCTGTCCGTAGAAAGGAGATTTCAGAACTTGCCTGTAGCATGCTCCAAGATCTGCAAGGTGTCATTCACCAGCACTTCCAAATAATCCAAGTCACGATGCAAATCTAGAAGGGAGCACAGACCAGAACCATTCCATGCTGTGCTGGGATCCCCTTCTGCCTTGGGGACCTGGGCACTGCAAGGGGCTCGGCTAAGGCCATGGAAGCCAAATGTCAATGGACGTGGCCAAAGGTGCAGAGGGGCCTGGGGAGCTCTGGGCTGCCTCCTGGTCACTCTGCACCCTCTTTGCAGGCCCTGGGCAACATCCCTGGAGGGGGCAGCTGGAGCAATCCATGGGCTCCTGGGGGCTCTGTCCCCCGTACAGAGGAAACCCTCCCTCCAGCCCTGGGAAAACCATCCCCAATGCTTCCTGGGGAGAAGGGAGCTCTGTCCCGGGAAAGGGGAGCCAGGCCTGGGCTCACCTGCTCCGCTTGCTCCCAGCAGAGCAGCCTGGGCAGCCCTGGCAGGCAGGGCCACTGCCAGGAGGAACAGGAGGAAGAGGCGCAGAGCAAGGGCCATGGTGCCTTGCCCTGAGCCAGTCGTGCAGCTCTTGCTGCCACCACTGTCCTGACACTGCTGTCCCAATGTCAGCACCACTGCTGCCGCCGCCACTGCTGCTGCAACAGTTGTGGTCAAGGACCGACTGGTCACTCGTGGTGCTGTGCAACCGTGGGGCTCTGGGATCTCTGTGACCTCAGAGCCTGCTGTGACCTCAGAGCCTGCTGTGTCCTCAGAGCCCTGCTGTGACCTCAGCCTGCTGTAACATCAGAGCCCTGCTGTAACCTCAGAGCCCTGCTGTGACCTCAGAGCCCTGCTGTGACCTCAGCCTGCTGTAACCTCAGAGCCTGCTGTGACCTCAGAGCCTGCTGTGTCCTCAGAGCCCTGCTGTGACCTCAGCCTGCTGTAACATCAGAGCCCTGCTGTAACCTCAGAGCCCTGCTGTGACCTCAGAGCCCTGCTGTGACCTCAGCCTGCTGTAACCTCAGAGCCTGCTGTGACCTCAGAGCCTGCTGTGACCTCATGGCCCTGGTTGTGCCCCCAGAGTGTAGCCCTGTCCGTACTAATGGACTACCTTGACTGCAAACCTTTTATTTCATCAAAGGGCCATTGCTCAGCAAAACCTTTGTTTTGCCTGCTGACATTGCTGGTCAGTTTGTGTCCCGGGACATGCTCTTGATGCCTTCCCTCCTTTCCTGGCCATGCCACTGGAGGAGGTGCAGGCACCGCTGATGGCAGTGAAGGAAATGTGTCCTCAGCCCAGGGACGCTCAGCATGGGCTCCCCCAGCCCCTCGGGCCCTGCTGCTGGTCACAGCAGCCCCTCCCTGCCTGCCTCCTGCCTGCCCACACCGTGGGCAGCCACGGCTGCTGCCGGACATGGAGCTCAGCCAGGGCTGGTGCCGTGTGGCCTTTGCTGGGGGTACCACCCGGACACTGCTGTGACAGCTCCAGCTCTTTATTGGGACAGAAGAGCTGGGCCAAGCTCTGCGCTGGCAGGAGGGACCCTCCATCAGTCTGGGCCAGAGAGCAGGGCCAGTGCCTTCAGGGGGAGAGAGTCATGTTTGGGTGGTGGCAGCATCTGCACAGCAACACACTGGAAATGGAGCTGTGACAGGGACGTTGGGCATGGGCATGGAGATGTGAAATGAGAGCTCCAGTTCTCCCAGACTGCGGTGTTTGGCGGGACTTGTGAGGTTGGACGTAGGCACTGGTTAAGAGGGGAGTGGCTGAGGCGCCCAGGTGCCGGTGGCACACAGGGACCCTCCTGCACAGCACGCCCAGAGCTGGCAAGGCTCCCCAGCATGGCTGCAGCTGCTGGCACAGCCTGGCCCAGCTGGACAGCTGCCCCTCAAGGCCCCAGCCAGCAGGGCATGGCTCTGGGCAGGCTCCCTGGCCAGGAGCGGCCCCAGAGCGCGTCTGCCTTTCAAGGGCAATCTCGTCCCCGCTCTTTCTCCTCCCACCTTGCTTTGCCTCTGCCACTGCTCCTGGGGCTGCTCTTGGCCAGGCAGCCTCAGTGGGGGCCAGCACTGGCTGCAGCCCCAGCGGGCTCCCCAGGACAAGGCCCAGCCATTAAGAGGCCAATTAAAGCACTGGGCAGCAGCAGAAGCCTCAGCAGAGTTATCTGGACAACCAGTGACCCCCCACAACTCCAGAGCAGCCTCACTGGGAATGCTTCCCCCTTAGGAGGCCGTGCAGCCCCTGCCCAGAGTGGGAGCCAGGGCCGGCTCTGGCCCTGGGCCCGTGGCAGGGCTCCTGCTCGCGGCTGCTCCTGTGCCTTGGGCCTCTGGGCACTCAGGGCAGCTCCGGGAGCAGCTGCAGCGGGAGGGACCTTGGTGCCCCAGTCCCTTTTGCCACGGGCTCTGAACGTGCTCCACAGGCCTCGAGGCCGAGGCGCCTCCAGCTTTGTCTGCTGCCGGGCCCGTGCAAGGGCGGGCCCTGGGGGAAGAGCTGCTGCTGCCACACAGCCCCGCCCAGGGCTGAGCCCCGCACAGCAATTACCTGCTGTGACTGTGCCCGTGCTTGACATCGCCTTCGTTCCTGTATCAGAGGCTGCCAGGGAGCCATTCTTTCCTCTAGGAAAGCAGCAGCAGCAGGGCAGCAAGGCTGCCATGGGTCCCTTCCCACTGTGCCGAGCAGGCGTGTCCAGATGTCACCGAAAATGGGGGGAAAGCAAAAGCCCTTCAGCAACATTTTGGTGTTACAGAATCATGGCATTTATTCTGTCCTGGATGTTGTTCTGGCCAGGATGTGCAACAGAAATAATTTCATCCACACATAGCCCGGGTGTGCAGAGAAAATCAGTCCATGACACATGAGTTTTGCTAGATTTTTCCTAAACTTTACACTGTGGAAAACCCATAGAAATCCATTTTTTAATGCTCATTGGTCTCAAGTTGTATAGTTCTTAGTATTTGGCTTCCTATTGAAAACAGATTTCTTGGCCTCAGATGTTAAATAGGTGCACACTCCTTGATTTCCTTGTCAGCCTTTTCCAGACCAGGTGTCTCCAAGTAGGCCAGGGGGCAGTGTCTGGGGTAGATGTTTGTTGATGTTTGCTGATGGTCATTGATGTTTTGTTGATGGTCGTTATCTTTTTGGGTATCTTTTGGGTCATACCCAGTTTGCTGAGATGTTAAGCTCATCTCCCTTGCGTGGTGTAACATCCCTTAAAAAAAATTTCAGAATTCCTTTCCCCAAATCAAAGGCAAACCAAGCCTGACTAGAGAAACAAAATTTAAAGAAAATTAAGCTTGCTGTATTTTCCGGCACAGATGGGCAGTGCAAATCCCCAGCAGCAGAGCCTCAGGAGAAGGCTGAGGGAAGTGCACACACCACGCCCTTTCTGCAGCTCACTCAGCATCTGATCCCGAAGTTTGGGTGCCTCCAGGGGTTGCTTGTCTCCTCTGGCTTTGTACTTCCCTCTCGGAGGACCTTAATGGAAAGCAGTTCCATTTCCCCTGCAGACCGGAGTGGCAGTGAGTCACTGCAGGCTGAGCGTACTCCGATCCAAGGAAACAAGTGTGCATAAAGATCACACTGTGAAAAGCCAGTGCCCAGAAAGGCGCCAGAGGAGTCTTCAAGGGTCTTGGGATAAAGGGACAGAGTCCATTGGGACATCCACCCGTGGGGTTTTCTGGCTCTCAGTTTTGGAGGACTCAGCCTCCTTTTAAACACCCGGCTGCATGGTGCCCTCTTCCCTACCTCACTGGCTGAGGTACCAGGCCAGGGGACTCCAGGGACCTTTGTCCCCTCTTTTCCTTTTGCCAGATACCAGTTCTGGTCTCCATCCAAAGCCGGTGCTAAGGTAGGATGATCGGGTTAGTCCTGGCAGGGATGGGGTCCCTGCAGTCGGAGCCCCTCTCCAGGCTGTGCTTATCCCTACCCTGCTTTGCTGTTCAGAGGGAGCTGGCTTGGGGCAGGTTACTCCGGACACACAGCAGTGTCAGTGTAGGCAGAATCCCTAAAGCCCTCATCGAGCTGTGCTTGGCAGCAAAATTACATCTGAATCAAACTGATTTTAAAGAGTGCAGTACTTCTGCAGTTTCAAGAGATAGTAAAGGCAGTGTTGCATTCTGAGAAAGAACTCCACAGTCGGAGCTGTTGGTGTCATGTAACTAATTTGCAGCTCATTGTGATGATGATGATGATAACACAGAACAGTTCCTTTTTTTGTTTCTCCCCCAAATAAAATGGCAGAGTTCAGCTTCTGGAGAAAAGAACTACCAAAGGTGCTGTTTGGCAGTCACGGAGGGACAGGTGGGGGGGAAGGATATGCCCTGGAGGCATGCTCTGGTGGGCTCCGGCATTTAAACAAGCTTCTTTTCATACAGAGATTGGGCCATTTTCAGTACTAAATGGCTCCATGAAATGGTTTCCCGGGTCTTATGCTGGCCAGAAAGCTTTTAAAGCCCATGGGAGTTTAGCGTCCCTGAGAAAGGGAGCATCAGTTCCTCTGCCAGGTGAAACATTTCATTCAAAAGCTAAACCTGTGTTTAGAGAAGCCAACAGCCTGATGTAAACAAGGCCATAAAGCTTCTGCACTCCTCCTGAGCGGGCGTGGCAGAGCTGTTGTGTTTGACAGCAGTTCCGCGGCAGTATCAGCTGCAGCAGAGTGCTCAGGGCAGGCTTGGGGAGGAGCGGGCCCGCAGGAAGCTGAGAGAACCCCCTGCTCTGGAACTGAGGGAGTTCTTCCAGAAGCAAACAAAGATGGTGACTTCAAGATCTTCCCGCTGTGCTCAGAGTTTGCCTCTGAAGACCAAGAGCTGAGCTTGTCAGAAGCGCTGGGAAATATCTGGCAAAATGTTTTAGGCTCTTTGGTTGTGAGTGGGTACAAATCTCCCGCGGGGAAAGAGCCTCAGCAGCAGGCTGGGTGTCTTCATGTGTCTGAGTTCTTCGTAAAGATTACCAATTAAATGCAACTTAAAATGCAACTTTAATTTTTATTCAAGAACGTAAAAACGTTTTAAGTTTCACAGAATTCTAGAACTACTTTGAAAAACTGGAAACTATTGTGGGAAAATGGAACAGAACTTTGGGGATGTCTATCTCTATAAAATATTTCTAAAATATTATTACATATTGTTCCATTGAAAAAACAATTTCTAAATCTTTCTAAAAAATTCTAATTTCTAAAAATGAAAAAGGAAGATAACACGGGACTGCTGTTGGTCACAGCAGCCCCGTGCCCAGCTGCTGCCTGCCCAGCCCTGGCTGTGCCCAGACAAGGAGCTCTGCCAGTGCTGGTGCTACCAGCCAGACACCAGAGCTCAAGCTCAGAGGTGGTGCTGGACTCAAGCCCTGGCCTGGCAGGAGAGGCCAAAGTCCAGTTCTGGCTGGAGAGCAGGGCCAGTGTGTTGGGGGACAGAGTGGCCTGTTTGGGGTCGTGGTGGCATAGCAATAAGCTGATAATGCAGCTTTGGCAGTGACAATGGGCACGGGCATCGAGAGGTGAGATGGTGGATCCAGTTGTCGCTGCCTGTGGTGTACGGCTGTCCTTGTGAAGGTTCAGAGGTGCTCCTGTGCAGAGAGGAGTGGCTGAGGCGCCCAGGTGCCGGTGGCACACAGGGACCCTCCTGCACAGCACGCCCAGAGCTGGCAAGGCTCCCCAGCATGGCTGCAGCTGCTGGCACAGCCTGGCCCAGCTGGACAGCTGCCCCTCAAGGCCCCAGCCAGCAGGGGATGGCTCTGGGCAGGGTCCCAGGCCAGGAGCGGCCCCAGAGCGCGTCTGCCTTTCAAAGGGCAATCTCGTCCCCGCTCTTTCTCCTCCCCACCTTGCTTTGCCTCTGCCCGCTGCTCCTGGGGCTGCTCTTGGCCAGGCAACCTCAGTGGGGGCCAGCACTGGCTGCAGCCCCAGCGGGCTCCCCAGGACAAGGCCCAGCCATTAAGAGGCCAGTTAAAGCACTGGGCAGCAGCAGAAGCCTCAGCAGAGTTATCTGGACAACCAGTGACCCCCCCCACAACTCCAGAGCAGCCTCACTGGGAATGCTTCCCCCTTAGGAGGCCGTGCAGCCCCTGCCCAGAGTGGGAGCCAGGGCTGGCTCTGGCCCTGGGCCCGTGGCAGGGCTCCTGCTCGCGGCTGCTCCTGTGCCTTGGGCCTCTGGGCACTCAGGGCAGATCCGGGAGCAGCTGCAGCGGGAGGGACCTTGGTGCCCCAGTCCCTTTTGCCACGGGCTCTGAACGTGCTCCAGAGGCCTCGAGGCCGAGGCGCCTCCAGCTTTGGCTGCTGCCGGGCCCGTGCAAGGGCGGGCCCTGGGGCAAGAGCTGCTGCCACACAGCCCCGCCCAGGGCTGAGCCCCGCACAGCAATTACCTCCTGTGACTGTGCCTGTGCTTGACATCTCCTTCGTTCCTGTATCAGAGGCTGCCAGGGAGCCATTCTTTCCTCTAGGAAAGCAGCAGCAGCAGGGCAGCAAGGCTGCCATGGGTCCCTTCCCACTGTGCCGAGCAGGCGTGTCCAGATGTCACCGAAAATGGGGGAAAAGCAAAAGCCCTTCAGCAACATTTTGGTGTTACAGAATCATGGCATTTATTCTGTCCTGGATGTTGTTCTGGCCAGGATGTGCAACAGAAATAATTTCATCCACACATAGCCCGGGTGTGCAGAGAAAATCAGTCCATGACACATGAGTTTTGCTAGATTTTTCCCAAACTTTACACTGTGGAAAACCCATAGAAATCCATTTTTTAATGCTCATTGGTCTCAAGTTGTATAGTTCTTAGTATTTGGCTTCCTATTGAAACCAGATTTCTTGGCCTCAGATGTTAAATAGGTGCACACTCCTTGATTTCCTTGTCAGCCTTTTCCAGACCAGGTGTCTCCAAGTAGGCCAGGGGGCAGTGTCTGGGGTAGATGTTTGTTGATGTTTGCTGATGGTCATTGATGTTTTGTTGATGGTCGTTATCTTTTTGGGTATCTTTTGGGTCATTCCCAGTTTGCTGAGATGTTAAGCTCATCTCCCTTGTGTGGTGTAACATCCCTTAAGAAAAATTTCAGAATTCCTTTCCCCAAATCAAAGGTAAAGCAAGCCTGACTAGAGAAATAAAATTTAAAGAAAATTAAGCTTGCTGTATTTTCCGGCACAGATGGGCAGTGCAAATCCCCAGCAGCAGAGCCTCAGGAGAAGGCTGAGGGAAGTGCACCCACCACGCCCTTTCTGCAGCTCACTCAGCATCTGATCCCGAAGTCTGGGTGCCTCCAGGGGTTGCTTGTCTCCTCTGGCTTTGTACTTCCCTCTCGGAGGACCTTAATGGAAAGCAGTTCCATTTCCCCTGCAGACCGGAGTGGCAGTGAGTCACTGCAGGCTGAGCGTACTCCGATCCAAGGAAACAAGTGTGCATAAAGATCACACTGTGAAAAGCCAGTGCCCAGAAAGGCGCCAGAGGAGTCTTCAAGGGTCTTGGGATAAAGGGACAGAGTCCATTGGGACATCCACCCGTGGGGTTTTCTGGCTCTCAGTTTTGGAGGACTCAGCCTCCTTTTAAACACCCGGCTGCATGGTGCCCTCTTCCCTACCTCACTGGCTGAGGTACCAGGCCAGGGGACTCCAGGGACCTTTGTCCCCTCTTTTCCTTTTGCCAGATACCAGTTCTGGTCTCCATCCAAAGCCGGTGCTAAGGTAGGATGATCGTGTTAGTCCTGGCAGGGATGGGGTCCCTGCAGTCGGAGCCCCTCTCCAGGCTGTGCTTATCCCTACCCTGCTTTGCTGTTCAGAGGGAGCTGGCTTGGGGCAGGTTACTCCGGACACACAGCAGTGTCAGTGTAGGCAGAATCCCTAAAGCCCTCATCGAGCTGTGCTTGGCAGCAAAATTACATCTGAATCAAACTGATTTTAAAGATTGCAGTACTTCTGCAGTTTCAAGAGATAGTAAAGGCAGTGTTGCATTCTGAGAAAGAACTCCACAGTCGGAGCTGTTGGTGTCATGTAACTAATTTGCAGCTCATTGTGATGATGATGATGATGATGATGAGAACATAGAACAGTTCCTTTTTTTGTTTCTCCCCCAAATAAAACGGCAGAGTTCAGCTTCTGGAGAAAAGAACTACCAAAGGTGCTGTTTGGCAGTCATGGAGGGACAGGTGGGGGGGGGAAGGATATGCCCTGGAGGCATGCTCTGGTGGGCTCCGGCATTTAAACAAGCTTCTTTTCATACAGAGATTGGGCCATTTTCAGTACTAAATGGCTCCATGAAATGGTTTCCCGGGTCTTATGCTGGCCAGAAAGATTTTAAAGCCCATGGGAGTTTAGCGTCCCTGAGAAAGGGAGCATCAGTTCCTCTGCCAGGTGAAACATTTCATTCAAAAGCTAAACCTGTGTTTAGAGAAGCCAACAGCCTGATGTAAACAAGGCCATAAAGCTTCTGCACTCCTCCTGAGCGGGCGTGGCAGAGCTGGTGTGTTTGACAGCAGTTCCGCGGCAGTATCAGCTGCAGCAGAGTGCTCAGGGCAGGCTTGGGGAGGAGCGGGCCAGCAGGAAGCTGAGAGAACCCCCTGCTCTGGAACTGAGGGAGTTCTTCCAGAAGCAAACAAAGATGGTGACTTCAAGATCTTCCCGCTGTGCTCAGAGTGTGCCTCTGAAGACCAAGAGCTGAGCTTGTCAGAAGCGCTGGGAAATATCTGGCAAAATGTTTTAGGCTCTTTGGTTGTGAGTGGGTACAAATCTCCCGCGGGGAAAGAGCCTCAGCAGCAGGCTGGGTGTCTTCATGTGTCTGAGTTCTTCGTAAAGATTACCAATTAAATGCAACTTAAAATTCAACTTTAATTTTTATTCAAGAACGTAAAAACGTTTTAAGTTTCACAGAATTCTAGAACTACTTTGAAAAACTGGAAACTATTGTGGGAAAATGGAACAGAACTTTGGGGATGTCTATCTCTATAAAATATTTCTAAAATATTATTACATATTGTTCCATTGAAAAAACAATTTCTAAATCTTTCTAAAAAATTCTAATTTCTAAAAATGAAAAAGGAAGATAACATGGGACTGCTGTTGGTCACAGCAGCCCCGTGCCCAGCTGCTGCCTGCCCAGCCCTGGCTGTGCCCAGACAAGGAGCTCTGCCAGTGCTGGTGCTACCAGCCAGACACCAGAGCTCAAGCTCAGAGGTGGTGCTGGACTCAAGGCCTGGCCTGGCAGGAGAGGCCAAAGTCCAGTTCTGGCTGGAGAGCAGGGCCAGTGTGTTTGGGGACAGAGTGGCCTGTTTGGGGTCGTGGTGGCATAGCAATAAGCTGATAATGCAGCTTTGGCAGTGACACTGGGCACGGGCATCGAGAGGTGAGATGGTGGATCCAGTTGTCGCTGCCTGTGGTGTACGGCTGTCCTTGTGAAGGTTCAGAGGTGCTCCTGTGCAGAGAGGAGTGGCTGAGGCACCCAGGTGCCGGTGGCACACAGGGACCCTCCTGCACAGCACGCCCAGAGCTGGCAAGGCTCCCCAGCATGGCTGCAGCTGCTGGCACAGCCTGGCCCAGCTGGACAGCTGCCCCTCACGGCCCCAGCCAGCAGGGGATGGCTCTGGGCAGGGTCCCAGGCCAGGAGCGGCCCCAGAGCGCGTCTGCCTTTCAAGGGCAATCTCGTCCCCGCTCTTTCTCCTCCCACCTTGCTTTGCCTCTGCCGCTGCTCCTGGGGCTGCTCTTGGCCAGGCAGCCTCAGTGGGGGCCAGCACTGGCTGCAGCCCCAGCGGGCTCCCCAGGACAAGGCCCAGCCATTAAGAGGCCAAATTAAAGCACTGGGCAGCAGCAGAAGCCTCAGCAGAGTTATCTGGACAACCAGTGACCCCCCCCACAACTCCAGAGCAGCCTCACTGGGGATGTTTCCTGTCTACAAACAGCCATCAAGTGAAGCTGTTTGAGAGAAGGATGAATAAAACACTCACCGTTTTCTCTTCCAGTAATTCCAAATTATGACACAGCCGACAATGAAAACAAACTCCAAAAGAAGCAGGCCTATTATTAACCCCAGACAACAGCGTGATGCCTGACAGGACCCTCCTTCGATGCCCTTCTGGGAATCAGGAACATGTGCTGTGGTCCCAGCTGCATCTGTGGGATCAGTGGGGAGCGTGAGCCCGTGCTGTGCTGCACTGCTGAGCTGGCAGCACGGTGTCTACGGCCAGGACGTTCTCTGTTGCCCCAGAGCTGGGGCCTGCAGGCACCTTGCCGCCCCTTGGCACAGGCTGTGCCCCCCCACAAAGGCCAGAAGGCCGGCAGGAGAGCCCGGGGACAGCGCAGCTGCTTGGCCAGTGGCTCCTTCGAGGGACAGGGGCCAAAGCCAGCCCTGGGCAGCACCTGCCACCCCCGACCCTCCCTGCCCCGCCCCACCACAGCTGCCCCAGCCCGAGGGGACAGAGCCAGGCCCTGTCAGGAGCCCGTGCAGCCCCTGCCCAGAGTGGGAGCCAGGGCCGGCTCTGGCCCTGGGCCCGTGGCAGGGCTCCTGCTCGCGGCTGCTCCTGTGCCTTGGGCCTCTGGGCACTCAGGGCAGCTCCGGGAGCAGCTGCAGCGGGAGGGACCTTGGTGCCCCAGTCCCTTTTGGCACGGGCTCTGAACGTGCTCCAGAGGCCTCGAGGCCGAGGCGCCTCCAGCTTTGGCTGCTGCCGTGCCCGTGCAAGGGCGGGCCCTGGGGGAAGAGCTGCTGCCACACAGCCCCGCCCAGGGCTGAGCCCCGCACAGCAATTACCTTCTGTGACTGTGCCCGTGCCAGGCATCGAATTCCTTCCTCCATCAGGGAGTGCCAGTGAGCCATGGCTTCCTCCGGGAAAAGCCTCCATGGAGCCATGGGTAAGTCAGGCAGAAACAGGAAACAGGAAAGGCTGGTCAAGGCAAGGCTCTGCGGGAAGGCAGTCGGGAGGTCAGTTGTGGGGCATGGGCATACAAGGGAATGCAAGGCTAAGGAGGCTTAGCAGGGCAAAGCAAGGCAACGCTTTGGTTGCCACTGCAAGGCAAGTTAGGAGAGAGGCACAATCAGGGATTGCTGTTACACGAAAGGAGCCAGAACAAGCTGCTTTCTACACCCTTGGTCCAGCATGGACCATCTCTAATCTGCACCTAAATTACTGGATTTAATTTGCCTGCTTTCCTTCACGTGCAGAAAAACTCTCGTTCTGGTCTCCCAAGGGCAACGTGTGAATTGCCCGTCCAAAATTCAAGACATGCAAGGACAAAAGCTGCAAAGAAAGATGAGTCTGGCAGCATGGGACTTCCCCTGGGCTTCTTCTCAAGTGCTCCTGAACTGCTGGCGATACATGAGAGTGCAGTATTCAATGCAGGGTCAAGGACTTCTCTGACGAGACTGTGATGTTGTACAGAGTTTTTTATTATACAGACAGAGACTAAGACTACTACAGATCACTCTGTGACTAACTTGCTAAGACTACTCCTATGACTCCTGCCATGGCTGCTCCCTTACAGCTACTGCCTACTACTACGCAGTGAAAATTCCCTTGCTACTATCCCACACACAGGATGTGCCATCATATAAACAGAAAAGATAAACAATACCCTAGAAGGTCACAACCTACAATAGTCCCATACAACAGGTGCAGAAGACCACAAAGCCATGATCCTCTTTCCCATGCCCGTCCCTGGTGACCTGGATGTGCTTCCTGGTCTCCTCTGGGCCTAGGCAAGAGGCTCACCTCTGGGCCTTCCAGGCTTGCTTTTCTATAACACACATAGTGTAACCCAACAATTCCCCCTTTTGTTTTAATTAACATAATGGTTTATGGCATTACCAGCCACTTGTCATAGGCAGTGCAGTAAGTGAGAAACACACACAGCTAGACATAAGAATACTCCTAACACCCATGTGTTAAACATTCTAAGTGATCTACGTTATCTTGTGATTGTTCGTGACTCAATAGTTCAGCAAATCAGTCTCAATTTCCTTGTCTCTGAAGGCTGTCAATCAGAGCAATAGCTTCTTGAATTCTGGAATACTATATGAACATCCAGGCTCTGCAACAGCTGGCACCTTGTTTCAGTGAGGACATGGAAATCCCTCCCGGGCAAGGTCTCCAAGTCCACCCCAAAAGGGATCCAGCTGATATAAACTCAAATTATTAAGTCAAACCTGACTTAGGTATGACTTTGATGCAGAAACACCTGGGTCTGTTGATTCTATGTCCAACCAGTGAGAGCCTGGGCTTGGCCAGAGCCAGGGCCTTAACTGGAGGAGCCTCCCTAACATATCTTATGAGAAAGCTGTTAGAAACAGCAACTGGGAAGGCTACTTAAACCTGCACCAATCATGTAGACACTTACACAAACATAATACAGGTTGTGCAGGTATCTACATAAAGATACAGGAAAGTCTGTAAAGCATCAGACTTTGTTATACATAACTGTGCTTCAACAGAGCTTAATCTTAACATATTATAAAAATACAGTGAATTCACCTTATAACATTCTAGTATTAATAACATATTAAATGCAGTGAATTCACAATATAATATTATAGTATTAATAACATATATAGAGTTATTAACACATCCGGAGTAAGTAATATTTGAGAGTAATGTTTAAGAATAATATTTAAGAATAATGCGCATTATAAACTAGAGTGAATTCACATTATAGTATGAATCACAGATTTATAGCCATTAGTGAATTCACGTTATAACATTAATAACACATTTATAGTTATTAATACATATCAATACATTCACATTATAACATTAATAACACATTGGTAGTGAATGCACATTTTACCATTATAATATCAATAACATATACAGAATGATTACATTCACATTATAACATTATAATATCATGTTAGAGTTATTGCATTCACATTATAATATCAACAACACATCCAAAGTTATTAATACAGCAGGAGTTCTAACTCACGAGTCACTAAAACAAAGCAACAAGAAAAATAGCAAAAATAGATTGCAATCCAGTTAACAGTTTCCTATCCACTTATACAATTTCCATCAGAAATCACATGCAGTTCACAGAAAATACAAAGGCAACTCGTTGTGTTTATACAATTCAGTTTACAATCTGTTTAAATCTAGTTTACAACTCAGCTTACAATTCGCCCAAACGCCGCTGCTCTGCTCCACTCCCAACCCCGCCCCTTCCCCGCCCCTCCAGTAGAGAAACGGGGGCGGGAGGGGGGGAACGACAAGCAGCGGGGGAAGGAGGGAGGAGGCAGGCGCAGCAGACAAGGGCAGAAAGGCAGGTCTTGTAGAAAAGGGGAGAGCGGGGGGGCTCGGCCCGGCCCGGCTGCGGGGGAGGTGCAGCTGACGCAGGCGCGGGGAACTTGTTCAGCCGTACTTGTTGGAAAACTTGAGAGAGGGGGGGAGCGGCCCAGCTCCAGGAGCAGGAGAAGGGGCGCGGCCGGCCCCGGGCTATCCTGGAGCTCGCTGTTCATCACGTCCGCGTCCTCCTTGTTCCCGCAGGTCCGAGCGGTCTCGCTAAGTTGTTGCAAGGGAAGAGGTTTTCGCCGCCGTGCTCCCACCGCCCCTCCTCTGCCGTCGCTAGGCTGTTGCTAAGGAAAAGCTGCGGCTGCGCGCTATCCCAATGCCGCCGCTCAGGGGTGGGGAGGAGCCGCCGCACCGCGCTCTCTGCAGCCGCTGCCGCGGGGAGAAACCAAAGCCGCCACGGAGGGTGGGAGACCTGCAGGCTCATGGGCTCTAGGGCTCTCTCCTCCTCCTGCAAAGCCCCCGTGACCGCCCGTCATCACCGCAGAGAGTGGTGTAGCAGCCAAATCACACTCTCGTCAGCTGCAGCCAAAGTCAGCCGCCGAGTGGCAAGAGCTCGCAGCTGCCTCAAAGACAGGCTGTTGCAGGGTTGTGCGGGGGCAGGGGTGTGCTGGGCTGTGTGGGGTACGCTTGTGTGTGTGTGTGTGTGTGTGTGTGCAGGGGGTATGTGTGTGCTGGGTACGTGCCTGTGTAGCGCAGGTGTGTGTGTGTGTGTGCAGAGGTTTGGGGAGCAGGTGGGGGGGGGGGGGGGCGGGGTGTGGTGCCAGGGGGACCCACACCACCGCCAAGCAGGTGTGGGACTGAGAGAAGTAAGATGAATATGTCTGTACAAAGAGACCATAGGAAACTGCTTGTAGACAGGGCTAGGAAGGCAAGGAATAGAAGAAGCTGTTAGCTGGAGCAAATGTTCCTAATCACCACAGACTGGTGCTCAGGCAAGGCAGTGTTCTATTGCTGAACGTAGAGCAAGAGGACAAAGACTTAATAGAATGATGATGAGTTTCTTTTTCTTTCTTTTATACAACAGAAGGGGGTGCATCTTAGAGTGGAGCATATGGAGCAGGCACTTCAGGAAGTCTGTACCTTCACAATACCTCAGCAACCAGGGAAAAAGAAGAGAGTGATGTGGCCGGGAGCCTAGGATAAAAAGGGGGCTGCATCCGCCAACAATTGGAGAGAGCCCAGGGGAAATGGCCCATGGTCTGTCCCTTTATTCCAATCAAATGACAGGACCTTTCTGTCTCCTTTTTGGACATAAAGCTCTGGCATGGTAGATTAATTTTCCTAACAATTTGTGGACTCTTCTGGGATCCTTCCACCATCCAGGGGCAGCAGGCAGCAAGCGGAGCTGGAGGCGCCCCTCACCCATTTTCGGTGATCAAGTCCCCTTGGTGCAGGCCGGCACAGGGTGATTGTTTGCGTGCCTGATACTGTGGACAAGAGAGATGAGTGGCAGAGCAGTGTAGTCCACTAAGAGTCCTCAGGGAGAGAGCATTGTAAATGTCAGTGGTGAGTGCAAGAACATCTTTGTGGAGTAGACGTGAGAGGGCATGCACGCAGCATAGCACAGGTGAAGCTGGGAAACGGCTCCCGGCAAAAGGGAGGATGATGCCGAAAGAGCTGTGAAGAGACTCGCTGGCGAGAATGCTGAGGTAGTTTGCACACTCTGCCAGAGGTCATTAAGGCCAATCCATGGCCGGGGCTGCAATGAAGGCAAGTTGAGAAAGGCTCTCAAGCATCCAGAGCTGGGCTGGGCAATAAGCAGAGTGTCAAGAGAGGCTCTTCACAATCCATGGCCCAAGGTGGGGGCAACAAGGGCAGTGAGAAGGGCTCTCAGCAACAGGGGACGGGTGGTGTTGGTATGTTGGGAAAGGATTGGTTGAAGGCGAGAGTGGAGGAATGTGCTTGAGGCAATGTTGCCAATGGAGAGGGGAGTTGAAACAAGTGCCTGCCTCTGGCCAGGCCTTTGGCAGTATTGACATGGCCAGCAGTCCAAAATCCCCTCTGACACACAAGTTCTTCATAATGACCAATTAGGTCTATTAAAAAACAAATTACTTATTTAATAGTCCCAAGTTAGCAGACATAAAGACTTCAAGACATTTACTTACTGCACAGGATAAAGCAGGAAACACTACTAGCAGATAGACAATTCCGTGCACAAGTGAGGTACCTCTATTTTTAGCGCTAGCAAAGAAATGGTATGGATTAGCATTCACTGGATCCTATCATCCAGCTTCTGATGTGGCATTCATAGGATCCTTTCTCTCCACTTCTGGCAAGGTATCTATGAAGATGCGGCCAGGCTTCATAGGAGACGCCTTGCTCCTTTCCAGGGAGTACCTTTGAAATGCAGGAATTTCTGTTGGTTCGTAATTGTAAGTATAATTTACTGGGAAGGGATTTGCTGGCTACCTTGGGAATTCAAAATAGCATTGTAGAAAGTGATACAGAAGCTAACACTGTTGTGACTTTATGTCGTACGTCTGAGAAGGCCTATGCTGCGGTAATGCCACAGGTGTGGGCAGCTCCAGGCAAGTAGGAAAAATGAGCTCTTGAGCCTGTCCAAAGTACTTTGAAGCAAGCAGGAGAAGTGATGTGTAAAAAGTGATGTCTCTTTTCAAGGGAGAGAAAGAAGGGCTTACAGCCTGTTCCTGAGTCCCTGTTAAAGGCAGGTCTTTTGGAGGCATGGATGTCTCCCTAGAACACAGCTGTCCTGCCAGTTAAGAAACTGGATGAATGGCCATCAGTAGAAAAGCAGAATTTTACAGTGTTAGGGGAGAAAAACAAAGCAGATTAACTGAGGCTCCTGCCCACGGCCTTCCAGACAGGGAAAAAGAATTGGAATTATTTGTGGATGTTAAACAGGACCATAGTAAAAGCATTTTAGTAGAGGAAGACAGGGAAAGACAACAGCCTGTTGCCTACTTTTCTAAGATGTTGCACCCAGTGGCCAGAGGCTTCTTGTCTGCAGACTTGTGCAGCCATGGCTTTAGGGGAAGTGAAGCCCGAAAACTGATGTCAGGAGAATCTCTTAGTATTAAAGTCTGACATCCAATTAAAGTTTTAACAGAAAAAGCCTCAAAGTAGATGTGCAGTGCTCGGTTCTTACAGTCTAAAAACTTATTTAATGGAACAGAAAAGTTTAGGATTGAGGAGGGAGGGTTTACGCCAGCCTCCAGTTTGAAGAGTCCTGCACAGGGGGGCCAGGAAGAAAGCCATGACTGCATTCAAGTGCCACATCTGCAGAGGCAGGCTAAGGAGCATTTATGCAACACTGCCTGGCCTAGGAGAGCAAATGTCTTTCTAGATGGGTCTTCAAGGGTAATAGAAGGGAAGTGAGGCACAGGAGACACTATTATGAAGGGAAAGGCAGCTGTGTGGGAAATTTTCGGAATGGGCAGCGTGCTCTGTGCCTTTGGGCTGTGACACAAACGCTTGCCCTTTTCTCTGTGAAAAAGAAACTCTGTTCCCCAGATTCTTGATGTCAGTTTAGATAAGGCATTTGTCACGCCAAGAGCAGCCAGAATGCTAGCTGGTGGCAGCTTGGGTCTGGGAGGAATCCTGCTCCCTGCGGAAATTTAGGAGGCGGCAGCGAGCTCCACTCCTTAAAGCCGGGACATGAACGTGGACACTTTTCCCTGTCAAAAGAAACTCTGTGCCCCAGATCCTTGATTGTTGGGGTTGTCTCTCTAGAGACGAAGCCCCTAAAACCTTGTTCCTGGTGGATTAGTCCACCTGCTGAGGAGTTCCCCCAAGCCTAGAAACTACAATGGTTTAGCCCCTAACAGGGCCACTCCCCAAGTTACTCCTACCTTGTTGTTATTGGGTTTATTGTTTGTCACTCTTATTCTAAGTTCATACCCAGTTCTGGAAAGTTCTGTATTCCACAGTTGTTGATTCGTTGTTCACCCCTGTCTCCTCCCTTCCTCTCTTCCCTATGGTTGTTATACCCCAGTCCCTCCCTAACTCCTCCCCACTCCCGATCCCCGATTGGTTTAACTCTGTTGTATTTAAGTTCATGCACGACGCCAGTTCGGGGCTCTTGGCCCCCGGATCCAGAGCAGAATAAAACCCTCTCTGTTGCCGAGCTAAGAGTCGCTCCTGTTTCTTCGCTGACAGTCTGGTGATCCAAAGGAATAACCCTCGACCCTCCGACGCCTCTAGCTTCTGCTGAACCCCTGTGGTTCCCTCGTCTACCCACCTCAGGGTTAGGGTATTTGAGGACAAGCGGATAGCAAAAGGCAACCACCGGCAGGAGGCCGGGGACACCAGACAAAATAATTACACTTGATGTCAGTTTGGAGGAGGGTTTTGGCACTCCAAGGGCAGCCAGAGTCCTAGGTGGTGGCAGCTTGAGTCTGGGAGAAATGCAGCTTCAGGCAGAGTTTCAGGAGGCAGCAGCCAGCTCTGAGACACAGGCCTTGGAAATGAAGGGTAGCCCTGTTCCCTTGTGAGAGATAACTCAGCTCCCCAGTTTCTTGATGTCGACTTGGCGGAGGGTTGTGGCACTCCAGGGGTAGCCAGAGTCCAAGTTGGTGGCAGCTTGGGATATTTTGGGTTATTTTCAGGGTGTTTTGGGGTATTCTGGGCTCTCACCTCTCAGGAGTGCATCAGGTACCAAACCATCCTGCCCCTGAGCACGGCCAACGTCTAACTGTCAAAATCCGGGGAGCTCATCCCTGGCACAGGGGACATGGGGACATTGGGGATGTTGAGAACACTGGGGACAGTGGGGACATTGGGGACACTGGGGACATTGGGGATGTTGGGAACACTGGGGACATTGGGGACAGTGGGGACATTGGGGACACTGGGGACACTCAGGGGACATTGGGGACAGTGGGGACATTGGGGACACTGGGGATGCTGGGGACACTCGGGACAGACAGACATTGAGGGGGACTGAGGGACAATGGGGTGGGGAGAGACACTGGGAGGACAGATGGACATGGGGATGGACACGGGGATGGACACATGGACACACGGATGGACAGATGGACAGAGATGGACACAGGGATGCACAGATGGACACAAGGCTGGACACAAGGATGGACAAACGGACGCAGGGATGGGATGGACACACAGATGGACAGATGGACAGACGGACGGACACAGGGATGGACAGACAGACACAGGGATGGACACACGGACACGGGGATGGGATGGACACACAGATGGACAGATGGCCACAGGGATGGACACAGGGATGGACACATGGACACAGGGATGGACAGACGGACATGGGGATGGGATGGACACACAGATGGACAGATGGACAGATGGATGGACAGATGGACACAGGGATGGACAGATGGCCACAGGGATGGACAGCTGGACACTTGGCCACAGCCGCACCTGTGATGGAGTCCACCAGCACCTGCCACCTGTGCAGCTCCTGCTCCAGCTGCCGGATCTCGTGCTTCTGCCGCCGGTCAGCCACAGTCAGCTCTGCGGCCAGCACAGACAGGGGGTCAGCGGCGGTCAGGGGGCCTGAGGGGGCCTTGGGGGTCTGGGGGGTCCTGGGGAGGCTCAGGGGGGTCCTGGGAGGTCCTGGGGGGACTTGAAGGGGTCTGGGGGGTCCTTGGGAGTTCTGGGGTTTGGGGGCCCCTTGGGGGTCTGGGGTCTCAAGGGGTCCTGGGGATCCTGGAGGGGCTGGAGGGGTCTGGGGGGTCTTGGGGGGTTTGGGGGGGCCTTGGGGGATTCTGAGGGGTCCTGGGGGGGCTGGAGGGGTCCGGAGGTCTCAGGAGGGTCCTTGAGGGGTTCTGGGGGGTGTCCTGGGGTGTCGTGGGGGACCCTGAATGGTCCCAGGGCAGTTCTGGAGGGGTTCTGGAAGGTTCCAGGAGGGTTTTTGGGGTCCTGGGGGGTTCTGGAAGGTTCCAGGGGGATTCTGGGGTCCATCTGGGGGTCCCGGGGGTCTCACCAAGCTCCAGCACCTCGTCCCGCACGTCCCTGCAGGAGGTGAGGGGGGAGAAGGTGACACAGAGACCCCAAAATCCCCCAAAAACGCCCCAAAAACCCCCAGAATCCCCCCAAAATCCACAAAATCCCCCCAAAACCCCCCTAAAATCTCCCCAAGAACTTCCAGAATACTCCCAAAATCCACTAAATTCCCCCAAAAACCCCCAGAATCCCCCCCAGAATTCCCCTCACCCGAGTTTGCCATCGTCCAGCAGCTCCTCGGCGTCCAAATAATTCAGGACCTGGTCCCCCTTTGAGAGGGGCTGCACTGCAGAGCCAGGGAGGTCAGGGGCTGGGGACCCCAAAATCCCCCCAAATGCACCCAAAAGCCCCCCAGGAATCCCCAAAATCCCCCCAAATTCACCGAGGAACCCCCAGAACCCTCCCAGAGATCCCAAATCCTACGCTTGGGGAGGGGCTGCACTGCAGGGCCAGGGGGGTCAGGGGTCGGGACCCCCAAAATCCCCGCAAATTCACCCCAAATTCACCCCAAATTCACCTCAAATTCACCCAGGAACCCCCAAATCCCCCCCAGCCCCGAATCCCCCCCTTGGGGAGGCGCTGCACTGCAGGGCCAGGGGGGGTTCCTGAACCTTCCAGACCCCCCAAAATCCCCCTGAGACCCCCCTAAAACCCCTCAGGACCCCCAAAACTTCCAAATTCCCCCCAAAACTCCTCCAGAGCTCCTTGCCCTCACCTGTCTGGTCACTGAGCAGGTGACACTGGGAGAGGAGCAGCTGCACTTTGGGGGACCCTGAACCTTCCAGGACCCAAAATCCCCCAAAAACTCCCCAGATTTTTCCCAAACTCCCCAAATTTTCCCAAAATTTCCCAAATTTCCCCTCAGGACCCCCCTGAGCCCCCTCCCCTCACCTGTCTGGTCACTGAGCAGGTGACACTGGCACCAAATCTCCAACACTTTGGGGGACCCTGAACCTTCCAGGGCCTCCCAGATCCCCCAAAATCCCCCAAAACCATCGCAAAACCCCCTCAAGACCCCTAAAACTTCCCAAATTTCCCCCAGAACTTCTCCAGGACCCTTGGCCTCACCTGTCTGGTCGCTGAGCAGGTAGTACTGGCACAGGAGTTGCCAGTGCAGCTGCAGGGCCTTGGGGGTCCTGGCAGGGTAAAACACGGCCGGGTGGCGCTGCAGCAGCTCCTGGAAGGTGTCCAGCGAGGGGACAGGGCTCTGGGGACAGCAGGGGACATTGGGGACACACCAGGGTGTGAGGGGACATGGCAGGGGACAGGTGAGGGTACACAGGGACAGGTAAGGGGACAGGTGAGGGGACACAGGGACAGGTGAGGGGACACCAGGGGTCCTGGCAGGGTAAAACATGGCTGGATGACGCTGCAGCAGCTCCTGGAAGGTGCCCAGCGAGGGGACAGGGCTCTGGGGACAACAGGGGACATGTCAGGGGACATCAGGCGACACAGCAGGGGACAGGTGAGAGTGTGAAGGGACACGGCAGGTGAGGGGACACAGGGACAGGCGAGGGGACACAGGAGGATGGGGATTGGGCTGAGGAAGATGAGGATGAGGAAGATGAGGCTGAAGAAGGCGAGGATGAGAAGTGTGAGGCTGAGGAAGAGGAGCACAGGGATGATACTGAGACGAGTGAGGCTGAGGAAGGCGAGGATGAGGAAGGCAAAGCAGAGGAGGGTGAGGATGAGGAAGATGAAGCTGAGGAACATGAGCTGAAGAAGATGAGAATGAGGAAGGTGAGGCAGAGGAAGGCAAGGATGAGGATGAGGAAGATGAAGCTGAGGAGAGTGAGGGTGAGGAAGGCGAGGATGAGGAAGGTGAGGCAGAAGATGGTGAGGCTGAGGAAGGTGAGGCTGAGGAGGGTGAGGTTGAGGAAGGCGAGGCAGAGAAGGGTGAGGGTGAGGATGAGGAGGGTGAGGATGAGGAAGCTGAGGATGAGGATAAGGGTGAGGGAGAGGATGAGGATGAGGGTGAGGATGAGGGTGTGTCCTGGTTTGAAGGACAGGTGTCTGTTAAGGAAGGCAGGAGCCTCCCTTGGGATGGGAAACTGTAACCTTTCTCTCTCCGAATTATTATAAATTTGAAATCAAGAGGCTCTCAGGCAAAGATATGGGAATAGGGATAACAGTTCTTTACTACTATCTAAAACAAAGATAACAAATAACAACAACTATAACGTTAACCAACAAACAGAACCAGAAACCCAGTGGCAGCCTGCTTGGCTTCAGGCACCTTTTCCCTTTGGTGCAGTTCCAGTCACAGCCTGCAGGGGCGCTCTGGGTGCGGTGATTCCCCGGTGCCTGCAGGGGGCGCTCTGGCGTGAGCTCAGGTAGCACACGGCGAATGGCGACTGCCCGAAGCACGGAGGGATGGAGGAGAGCCCTTGCTCCACAGACCCTCGGGAGGGGCAGCTGGTGTTGGTGCCGCAGCAGGATCCCCGGACACAGGGAGCTGGGACGGTAAGGGGTCTCCACGTGCAGGGAAAAACCCCGCTACAATGTAGCGGAGAAAACTCAGAGTGGGCTGGTGGCAGGCAGGTCGGCTCCGGATGGGGCAGAGGGCAGAGACTCACAGCAGACAGACCGGCAGCTCCGCGCTGGCTTCTCAGGGGTCGTGGGTTCAGCAAACAGCAGCTCCGACTGTCCAGCTCCGAGGGTCCCGAGCAAGAGAGCGTGACCTCCCCCCTGCCCTTGCTTTTCAGTCTCTAAATCTCGCATTGTCAGCCTGGCTTTCATGAGGGGCAATTTTGCCCCACCCTGCCAAGGAGAAAGACTACAGCCTTGTGCTTTGTTTCTCTTAAGTACCCAGTCATTTGTGTCTCAGCAACTCATGGGAGAAAAATTCCTGAGGAAAAGAATTAGATCTAACCTTCAACATTCTCCACCCCGAATTTTTTTCACATGCAAACACTTTACATCAAATTTAAACTTTCGAGGTATATACATACATGCAGATACAGATACAAGCGCAGTGTCATAAGTAGTTCACCCTAAAACAAGATCTCTTTGAGGTATGCATCGGGTCTCTCTATCCTTTTGCATCACCCACTAGGTGCAGCCCGGTCTCTGAGCAAAGACAACCCCCCGGATGGGATTGTTTTTACTTGAGGCAGAGTTTACTTAAACAGTCTTTCCCAGCATACTTCTCATGTGTACTACTGGAACTTTATCTCTATCTGTTGTTCGCAAGGGGTCAGAGTGGGCAGGCCCGGCCCGGCTGGAGGAACCTCGGGTGTTCACTAACCATGTGGCCTTTGCTAAATTAGTCTCCCAGTTCTTGAACGTCCCCCCACCCAGTGCTTTCAAGGTGGTTTTGAGCAGGCCATTGTACTGTTCAACTTTCCCAGCTGCTGGTGCGTGGTAGGGGATATGGTACACTTACTCGATGCCATGTTCTCTAGCCCAGGTGTTTATAAGGCTATTTTTGAAGTGAGTCCCATTGTCGGATTCAATTCTCTCTGGGGTACCATGTCTCTAAAGAATCTGTTTTTCGAGGCCCAGGATGGTGTTCCGGGCAGTGGAATGAGGCACAGGGTAGGTCTCCAGCCATCCTGTGGTGGCTTCTACCATTGTGAGAACGTAGCGCTTGCCTTGGCGGGTCTGGGGCAGTGTGATGTAATCAATCTGCCAAGCCTCTCCATACTTGTATTTGGACCACCGTCCGCCATACCATAGAGGCTTTACTCGCTTGGCTTGTTTGATCGCGGCGCACGTCTCACAATCATGGATCACTTGGGAGATACTGTCCATGGTTAGGTCCACCCCTCGGTCTCGTGCCCACTTATAGGTGGCATCTCTGCCTTGGTGGCCTGAGGCATCATGGGCCCATCGGGCTAGGAACAGCTCCCCTTTGTGTTGCCATTCTAAATCTATCTGTGCCACCTCAATCTTTGCGGCGTGATCTACCTGCTTGTTGTTCTGGTGTTCTTCGTTAGCTCGGCTCTTAGGGACATGGGCGTCTACATGGCGGACCTTTACGGGTAGCTTCTCTACCCGAGTGGCAATGTCTTTCTATTCATCAGCTGCTCAGATTGGCTTTCCTCTACGCTGCCAGTTGGCCTTTTTCCACCTTTCCAGCCAACCCCATAGAGCATTGGCTACCATCCACGAATCGGTGTAGAGATAGAGCTTTGGCCACTTCTCTCTCTCAGCAATGTCCAGGGCCAGCTGAACAGCTTTGAGTTCAGCAAATTGGCTCGACCCACCTTCTCCTTCAGTGGCTTCTGCAACTTGTCGTGTGGGGCTCCACACAGCTGCTTTCCACTTCCGGTTCATCTCTATGATGCGACAGGAACCGTCAGTGAAAAGGGCGTAGCACTTTTCTTCATCTAGCAGTTGATTATATGGTGGAGCCTCCTCAGCCCGGGTCACTTGTTCTTGCTCCTCTTCATCAGTGAGACCAAAACTCTCACCTTCTGGCCAGTTCGTAATTATTTCTAGGATCCCAGGGCGGTTCGGATTTCCAATGCGGGTGCGCTGTGTGATAAGTGCGATTCACTTACTCTATGTGGCATCAGTGGCGTGGTGGGTAGAGGGAGCCTTTCCTTTGAACATCCACCCCAGCACTGGTAGTCGAGGTGCCAGGAGGAGTTGTGCTTCAGTGCCAATTACCTCGGAGGTGGCTTGAACTCCTTCATAGGCGGCCAAGATTTCCTTCTCTGTGGGGGTGTAGTTGGCTTCGGACCCTCTGTAACTCCGGCTCCAGAATCCCAGCGGTCGGCCTCGAGTCTCTCCAGGCACCTTCTGCCAAAGGCTCCAGGACAAGCCCTTGTTCCCGGCTGCAGAGTAAAGCACATTCCTCACCTCTGGTCCCGTCCTTACTGGGCCAAGCGCTACTGCATGAGCGATCTCCTGCTTGATCTGGGCAAACGCTTGTTGCTGTTCAGGGCCCCAGTGAAAATCGTTCTTCTTGCGGGTGACTAGGTAGAGAGGGCTCACAATCTGGCTGTACTCTGGAATGTGCATCCTCTAAAAGCCTATGGCCCCTAGGAAAGCTTGAGTTTCCTTTTTGTTAGTCGGCGGAGACATCGCAGTGATCTTATTGATGACCTCCGTGGGAATCTGGCGCCGTCCATCTTGCCATTTTACCCCCAAGAACTGGATCTCTCGAGCAGGTCTCTTGACTTTGCTTTTCTTGATGGCAAAACTGGCTTCCAGGAGGATCATGATGATCTTCTCTCCTTTCTCAAATACTTCTGCTGCCGTGTTCCCCCACACAATGATGTCATCGATGTATTGGAGATGCTCTGGAGCCTCACCCTTTTCCAGTGCAGCCTGGATCAGTCCATGGCAGATCGTGGGGCTGTGCCTCCACCCCTGGGGTAACCGATTCTAGGTATATTGCACACCCCTCTAGGTGAAGGCGAACTGAGGCCTGCACTCCGCTGCCAGAGGGATGGAGAAAAACGCATTGGCAATGTCAATGGTGGCATACCACTTTGCTGCCTTGGACTCCAGCTCGTACTGGAGCTCCAGCATGTCTGGCACGGCAGCACTCAATGGTGGAGTCACTTCATTCAAGCCACGATAGTCCACAGTCAATCTCCATTCCCCGTCAGACTTGCGCACAGGCCAGATGGGGCTGTTGAAGGGTGAGTGGGCTTTACTAACCACTCCTTGGCTTTCTAGGTCGCAGATCATCTTGTGGATGGGGATCACGGCGTCTCGATTTGTCCGGTACTGCCGGCGGTGCACTGTCGAGGTGGCAATTGGCACTTGTTGCTCTTTTACTCTCAGGAGTCCCACTGCATTTGGATTTTCCGATAGTCCAGGCAAGGTGTTCAGTTGCCTGATGCCCTCTGCCTCCACAGCCGCTATTCCGAAAGCCCACCTGAGTCTCTTTGGGTCTTTGTAGTAGCCATTCCAGAGGAAGTCTATGCCCAGAATACATGGGGCCTCTGGACCAGTCACAATGGGGTGTTTCTGCCACTCCTTCCCGGTCAGGCTCACCTCGGCTTCCAACAAAGTTAATTGCTGTGATCCCCCTGTCACCCCGGCAATAGAAACAGGTTCTGCCCCCACCTGTCTCGATGGAATTAAGGTACACTGCGCACCAGTATCAACTAACGCTTCATATTTTTGTGGTTCTGATGTGCCAGGCCATCGGATCCACACTGTCCAAAAGACCCGGTTTTCCCGTGCCTCTTCCTGGCTAGAGGCAGGGCCCCTCTAGCTCTGGTTGTCATTTCTTTCTTGGGCGTACATGGTAGAGGTCCCCTCGAGGGGATCTAAGAGATCGTCCTCTCTTCTGTAATATCTGGCATCTCGGTCACGGGAGGCTGAGGCTACCTTCACTTTAGTGGACCCCCCGCCTCGGTTAGTATTTCCCTCCTTGAGTTGCTGTACCCGTGCTGCCAGGGTAGCAGTGGGTTTTCTATCCCACTTCCTCATGTCTTCTCTATGATCACACAGGAAGAACCACAGCTCAGATCGTGGGGTGTACCCTCTCTCCCTGGCTGGGGGGCGCTGGGCTCTGACTTTGGGGCTTGTGACTCGCACTGGTGCCGCACTCATCAACCTCATCTCCTCCCTCACCTCCCTCATCATCTCCTCTCTGAGGTCTTTGACCACAGCAGAGACCTGAGCCTGTATTGGGCCACTGATCATACTATCATAATTTCTGAGTTTGGTGGCTATGGAGCCCACTGTCTCTCGGTTGTCATCAGCATTAATTGTTGCAATGAAGATGGTGTATTGGGAGGGCCCTAGCTTTGCCAGATTCCACAACATTTGCCCTGTACACTTGACCTTGTCGGGGTCGTTATCATGTTGTCCATCCCTCCCCAAGAGTACCTCCAATATTGCCACCTCCCTCAGCTGTTGGATTCCCTCCTCAAGGGTCTTCCATGGTCTTCTATGATGATATTCCTGCATTCTCTCCCTGTTGACAAACCTCTCTCTTACACTTATTAAAAGCCATTCCCAGAGAGACAGAGGCCCGTCATCTCTTCCGAATACCTGATCAACCCCTGAGTCCTGGGACAAGGGTCCCAGCTGCCTTGCCTCAATACTATCTAGCTGCACGCCCATACCCATAAGGTCCCAGACCCGAAGTAACCAGGTTGTAAAAGGCTCACGACCCCGTCGCACAATGTCTTTTCGTAGATTACGGAGACTGTCATACCCCAGGGACTCAGTAGTGATTTCAATCTTTGGCCTTCCTACTGGTTGAGAGGGCCCTGCTTCCCCATCATTACTCACTGGCTGCTCTGGTTTGACCTTAGTCTTCTTCTTTTCCACAGGGGCAACTGCTACTGGCTGTGGCTGTCCCTCTGATCTGACTGGAGCCTGAGCAGTGATAGCGTCCCTGGGTTCTTCTGCTGCCTCATTAGACTCTCCCTCTTTGGGGTAGGGGAAGGGTTTCCCACCAGCTGGGCAAGTGTATTCTTTCAGCACTTGGCCCATCTCGCGTATCTCTTTCACCAGGACTCCCACCCAATCCGGGGGGGTTGTTTCTGAGGTGGGTTGTGGGACCGGGTCAGACTCTGTAGCAACATCTCTAGTGTCTGGGGCAATGTCAGGTTCTGGGATGGTGTCCCTAGTTTCTGGGGCCATGTCAGGTTCTGTGGCTACATCCCTAGTCTCTGGGGCCACTGTCAGGTTCTGTGGCAGCATCCCTAGTTTCCGGGGCCAGGTCAGTTTCTGTGGCAGCATCCCTAGTCTTTGGGGCCATGTCAGGTTCTGGGGCCCCATCCCTATTGTCTGGGGTAGATGTCAGAGTGGCTATCCAAGTCAGAGCCCCCTTATCCCTGAATGCTAAATAGAGCAGGCCTATCAGCAACACCAGCCACTGTATGGTATCATTAGCATCTAGAGAAGATTTGAACCCCTCAAAGATTGGCGGGATAGGCCCAAAGAGCTGGGTGAAGGGTTGCGAGAACATTTCTTTTGGTGTCACTTCCTCGCAGTAGGTACCATTATTAAAGTAACCCTGAAAACATGTCATTAGTGTGTGGTAGCTGTGAATCCACATGCCTGCCTTCCAGAGGAAGTTGAAAATCTATGAATTCCTCACTTTATTGACCTATGACACAAACTGTATAACAGCCACTGTAGCCTTAGTTATAGGGCCCATGTTTAGATATGGGGCTGCAAATGGGAGAGAAACAGCTGTGACCACTTGCTATACGAACTGGAATAAGCTAGACCACATGGTGCAACCTAATGAGGTTCCTATATCCAGCACACAAAAACTGCGTTACTCAAGAACTGTTATCCTTTTTCCTCTCGATGCCCTCGTGCCCCACGTTGGGCGCCAAAATCTGTCCTGGTTTGAAGGACAGGTGTCTGTTAAGGAAGGCAGGAGCCTCCCTTGGGATGGGAAACTGTAACCCCTCTCCCTCCGAATTATTATAAATTTGAAATCAAGAGGCTCTCAGGCAAAGATATGGGAATAGGAATAACAGTTCTTTACTACTATCTAAAACAAAGGATAACAAATAACAACAACTATAATGTTAACCAACAAACAGAACCAGAAACCCAGTGGCAGCCTGCTCGGCTTCAGGCACCTTTTCCCTTCGGTGCAGTTCCAGTCACAGCCTGCAGGGGCGCTCTGGGTGCGGTGATTCCCCGGTGGCTGCAGGGGGCGCTCCGGCGTGAGCTCAGGTAGCACACGGCGAATGGCGACTGCCCGAAGCACGGAGGGATGGAGGAGAGCCCTTGCTCTACAGACCCTCGGGAGGGGCAGCTGGTGTTGGTGCCACAGCAGGATCCCGGGACACAGGGAGCTGGGACGGTAAGGGGTCTCCACGTGCAGGGAAAAACCCCGCTACAATGTAGCGGAGAAAAGCGGGCTGGTGGCAGGCAGGTCGGCTCCGGATGGGGCAGAGGGCAGAGACTCACAGCAGACAGACCGGCAGCTCCGCGCTGGCTTCTCAGGGGCCGTGGGTTCAGCAGACAGCAGCTCTGACCGTCCAGCTCCGAGGGTCCCGAGCAAGAGGGCGTGACCTCCCTCTGCCCTTGCTTTTCAGTCTCTCCAAATCTCGCGTTACCAGGCTCTGCTTCCGTGAGGGGCAATTTTGCCCCACCCTGCCACGGAGAAAGGCTCTAGCCTTGTGCTTTGTTTCTCTTAAGTACCCAGTCATTTGTGTCCTAGCAACCCATGGGAGAAAAATTCCTGAGGAAAAGAACCAGATCCAACCTTCAACAGGGTGAGAATGAGGAAGGCGAGGATGAGGATGAGGATGAGAATGAGGATGAGGATGAGGAAGGCGAGGCAGAGAAGGGTGAGGATGAGGAAGATGAGGGTGAGGAGGAGGATGAGGACAAGGATGAGGATGAGGATGAGGAAGCCGAGGATAAGGATGAGATGAGGGTGATGATGAGGATGAGGATGAGGAGGCCGAGGATGAGGATGAGGAGGATGAGAATGAGGATGAGGATGAGGATGAGAAGGGTGAGGGTGAGGATGAGGATGAGGAGGCCGAGGATGAGGATGAGGATGAGAATGAGGATGAGGATGAGAATGAGGAAGCCGAGGATGAGGATGAGGAAGACGAGGCCGAGGCCGAAGCACGCACGTGCAGGCGGAAGGTGTCGCTGACGCAGTGCCGCTCTCGCTGCCGGGGCAGCTCCAGGGTCCCCGAAGTTCGGTGCTCGGGCTCGGCAGGGCTGCGGCCCAGGAAGGTGACCCGGGGCACCTGACCCCGTCGCCGCCGCTCCGCGTCCGCCTCCAGCGCGAACCGCAGCTCTGCGGGAACGGGGACTGGGACTGGGGAGCGGGACTGGGGGCACTGGGATTGGGGGGCTAGGGGGAATCCCAAAGGATGGGGGGGGATCCCAAAGGATGGGGGATCGTCAGGGATGGGAGACCCCAAAGAATAGGGGGGGTCTTTGGGGACTGGGAACTCCCAGGGATGGGGAGCACCCTCAAGGATCGGGGATTCCCAGGAATGGGGGGACCCTCAGGGCTCAGGGATCCTCAGGGTTCGGGGATTCCCAAGGATGGAGGAGTTCCAGGGACGGGAGGGACCCTCAGGAACTGGCGATTGCCAGGAATGGGGGGACGCTCAGGAATGGGGGGGACACTCAGGGCTCGGGGACATTCAGGACCCGGTGACCCTCAGAGCTCGGGGACACTCAGGCTTTGGGGACTCCCAGGGACGAGGGAACACTCGGACAGGGGGACATGGAGGGATCGGGGAACCCCAGAAACAGGGGGACGCTCAGGAATGGGGGGAACCCCAGGAATGGGGGGGGGTCCTCAGGGCCCGGTGACCCCCAGAGCTCGGGGGTCCCCCGGGAATGTCCCTCGCCCCCGCCCGCCTCGCACTCACCAAGCCGGGGGCGGTAGCTGGCCAGGCTCGCTTGCACCTCCATGTTGGGGGGGCCGCGGGGTCACTGGGGGTCCCGCCACCCCCTAGGGGTGTCGGGGACAGGGGGGATACGGGGGGGACACGGTGACACCCACCAGACTCCGTCCTGGTTGCGGCAGGTGCTCTGCTCCAGGTCGATGTGCGGCGGCAGCAGCGACACGTTCCGGGACACGTGAACCACCGGCCGCGCCCTGGGGACGGGGGGGAAAATGGGGGTCCCGGGGGGAGCCCCCCACTCCTGAGCGCACCCCCAGAGCCAGGGGGGACCCACGGCTGTGCCCCGGGACCCCCGGGAGGTGTGGAGGGAGTCCTGAGGTGGGGGGGACTCGGGGATTTGGGGAATCTCGGGGATTTGGGGGTCCTTGGGGATGGGAATTCCCAGGGATGTGGGGAATGGGGGATTCCCGGGGATGGGGGGACTCGGGGATTTGGGGGAATCCAGGGATGGGAGGGGACTCGGGAATGGGGAGTCCTGAGGGATTTGGGGGTCCCCAGGGATTGGGGATCCACTGTGATGGGGAATTCCCAGGGATGTGGGGGAGACTCGGGGATTTGGGGGTCTCAGGAATTGGGAGCTCCTGGGGGTCTGTGGGTGTCCGAGGAATTGGGGGGCCGCTCGGGGGGCGGGGGTCTTTGGAATTGGGGGTCTCCTGAGGGTCTGGGGGTGTCCCAGGAATGGGGGAGCTGCTCGGGGGGTGTGGGATTTTCAGGAATGGAGAGCTCCTGGAGGTCTGTGGCTGTCCCAGGAATTGGGCCACTCTGGGGATTTGGGATTATCAGGAATTGGGAGCTCCCTGGGGTCTGGGGGTGTCCCAGGAATTGGAGGGCCTCTCGGGGGTCTCACCTGTACAGCACCACGGTGTCCGACAGGGACCCCATGAGCAGGTCGGGGTACAGGTTCCCGTCCACGTCCAGCCCCCCGGACAGCGAGTACCCAAACGCCGAGACCCCCACGGCCTCCCCGTCCAGCACCTGGGCAGGGGGCAGCTCTGGGTGACCCCAAACCCCCCCGGACGCCCCCCGGGACCCCCCGGGACCCCTCCCCAGGGCCCTCACCTGCGCTGGGCTGGTGACGATGCCCAGGGCGCTGCCGTGGTGAGTGAAAACTTTGCCAACGCCATCAAAAGGAGCCCCCACTGCCAAGTCTGGGGGGGAAAAACGGGAATTTTGGGGGTCGGACCCCTCCTCAGGGACCCCCTTGAGGTGCAGCCCCCCCCCGGGGCCATCGGCACCCCCTCCTTGGGGTCCCCAAAAAGCTCCTGAGTGCCCCAGGCTCGATTTTGTCATGGGAGAGGTGCCCATGGAGCCATTCCCAGATCTTGGGGACACCAAAAAACCCCAAATCCCCCCAAAACCCCTCATCCTCAAACCCATCATGGTCGAGGTCCATCCCCAGACCCCAAAACCCCCCAAAATCCCCCCTCAAATCCCCCAAAACCCCTCATCCTCAAACCCATCATGGTTGAGGTCCATCCCCAGACCCCAAAACCCCCCAAACCCCCCCAAATTCTCCCCCAAACCTCCCCAAATTTCCCCAAATCCCCTCACCCTCAAACCCATTGTGATTGCGGCCCCTGATTCCACCTCCCTCAGCCCTCAGGGACCCCAAATCCCCCCGGAATCCCTGCAAAATCCCCCCACCCTCAAACCCATCATAGTTGAGGTCTCTGATTCCAACATCCCCCATTCTTGAAGACCCCGAATCCCCCCCAAATCCCCCCAAAACCCCCCCAAAGCCTCTCCCCCTCAAACCCATCATGGTCGAGGTCCAGCCCCAGATCCCAAAAGCCCCCAAATCCCCCAAAAATCCCCTCACCCTCGAACCCATCATGGTCGAGGTCCATCCCCAGACCCCAAATCCCCCCAAAATCCCCTCACCCTCGAAGCCATCATGGTCAAGGTCCCCAGCAGGGCTCAGCGCCGCTCCGAACATGGAGCCACAGGATCCGTTCAGGGGCACGGGGGTTGCGCTGTCCCAGAGCCTCCCCAGGTTGATGTAAACATACACGGCCCCCCGATCTCCTCCTGCCGCTCGAAAAAGTGGGGGCCCCCACGGCCAGGTCCATCCAGCTGGGGGGGGATGACACGGATTTGTCACCCCCCACCCTCCTGTGGGGTGGATCCTTCCCGATGGGGGATGGGGAGGGGGTTTTGGGGGGGTTCAGGGGGTGCTGGGGGTGCACGGGGGGGGTCTGAATGGGATTTGGGGGCTCAGGGTTTTGGGGGAGTCCCAGAATGGGATCTGCATGGGGGGAGGTTTATTGTGATTTTGGGGTCCCAGGGATTTGGGGGATCACAGGGGATGGGGGGTCCTGGCATGGGATCTGCACTGGGGGGTCTCACCAGGATTTTGGGGAGTCCCAGGGGTTGGGGGCTCCTCTAGGGTGGGGGGACGCTCAATCTTGGGGTTCCCTGGGGATGGGAAACCCCCAAAAATGGGGAATCCTCAGGGGTGGGGGGGACACTCAGACCTGGGGGTCCCAGGGGGTGCTCTGTTCATGGGGATCTCCCTGGGATTTTGGGGGATCCCAGGGGTTTGGGGGTCCTCAGGGATTGGGGGGTGTCCCGCAGGTGGCACAGAGGTGTCCCACAGTGACAGGGGGTGACACACACATATCCCACAGTGACAAAGGTGACACCAAAGTGCCCCGTGGTGACGGGGTGACACACACGCACCTCACGGTGACAGAGGTGACACCGCCACGTCCCCCCCACAAACCCACCTGTTGCTGTTGAGGTCCAGGACGGCGACAGCGTGGCTGAAGGCCGAGGTCAGTTGGTGGCTGGCCAGCATGGCCTCGGCCACCAGGTGGTTGGCGCTGTCGCGGCGCAGGATGACCATGGCGCCCGTGTGGTTGGCATGGGGCGCGCCAGTGACAAAGCTCAGCTGATGTCGCCTGGTCAGCCGCGCGCTGGAGTCCACCGAGAATCCTGCGGGGACATCGCAGGGATTGGGGACAGCTCGGTGACACCGGTCCCGGAGCCACCCAGAACCCTGTGGGGACACGGGGGATTGGGGACATTGCGGGGTTGGGGACAGCCCAGTGGCACCGGAACCACCCAGAACCCTGTGGGGACACGGGGGGTTGGGGACATCGCGGGGGTTTGGGGACAGCCCGGTCACCCCCAGCCCCGGGAATTCTCCTCGTGGGAATGGGGAGAAAATGGGGCACAATGGGAAAAATGAGGGAATTGTCCTGGTGGGAACTGGGGGGAAAACCGGGAATTCTCCTGGTGGGAATGAGGGAAAAATGGGGGGAAATGGGGGAAAAATAGGGGGGAATGTAGGAAATGGGGGAGTTGTCCTGGTGGGAATGTGGGGATTCTCCTGGTGGGATTTGGGAGGAAAAACGGGAATTCTCCTCATGGGAATGAGGGAAAAATGGGGCGGAATGGGGGAAATGGGGGAATTCTCCTTGTGAAAATCGGGGAAATGTGGGAATTCTTGCTATGCTCCAGCCCCCCCCATCACAATCCATGCACCCCCCCACCCCATGCAAAAACATCACTGGGGGGTGACAAGCAGGGACATGGGGGGTGCGATGACAAGCCAGGCTTTGTGACACCCCCCAAAGCTCTGGGACCCCCCCAAAGCTCTGGGACCCACCCCAGCCTGGCGGTGTCCCCAGACCTGCCCCTGTCCCCACGAATATCCCCCTGGACACAGATCCCCCCTCCAGATTTCTCTGGGAGAAATCCTGCTCCGTGCTTTATCATAACATCAGAGGGCTTCCAAAAATCTCGGCTTCCAAAATCTCCAAGTTACTTTCCCCCTTCCTGCATCAGGCAAAATGGAGGATTACTAAGGTTTTTTTAACCAAATATTCTTTGAGGCAGGAAAAATGAAGAAGAGCGAGACAGAGAGGGATTCGGACATCTAAACAAAAATGGCCCAGCACTAAGGGCAGTCAACTTGAAAGGGAAAGACAAAGCGTTATAATTCAGGTCTCCTGCCTGACGTGGACAAGACAAATCAAAAAACTGAGTTACATCCTGTATGATTCTCCTAGCCACTCACTGTAATTCCAATGCCGATCAATTCTGCTTTTGCAGGAAGCAGCACTGGTGTAGCTTTTTTAAGCACGTGCCTGGCATGCACTAGCCATGCAAATTATTTACCCCGCTTTACAAATATTACACCTGGAATAAACGCTCAAATATCAGTAGGCCTCTGCCCAAGGTACAGCCACACAGGAACATTTTGCTGCATGTCGGAGCCCACCTTTTTACGAAGAACCCCCTCGGAGGCTGGAATAGCACAGCGGAATGGAAGTTGTGACATTCGTAGAGGGGAAAATAAAAAAAAAACCTTCAGGCTAACCTGACCTTCCTTGGCTTGAGTCGTCGTGATGTTGTTTCCAGAATATGGCCATGAACCTGCAGTAGAAAAAATTAGTAATTCATGCACCTGCTTCACAGGCACAAGAACTCCGACTTCAAGAGGGAAATTAGCTTACTAGCAAGTGCTCTGAGGTAACGTGCTCCCGAAAATGGATTGTAGAGTTTAACCAAAACCCTGCTTTTTATTTATCTGACATTCAAAACCAGAAGTCCACACGTGGATACATTTATACCTACACATGTGTATACACACATACATGTCTATCTGTATATGTAGATATACACATTTATGTTTACTGGGGGTTATGTCCTCTTTTCAGTTTCCTAAAAATTAGTCCCTATCAGCATATACAACTTTGTCATGGGGTAATTGCTGTTAAAAATTCCCGGTGTGTGAAGAGGAGGTGGAGTCCGAAATGAGGTAGCCAGCATTAAACTCTGCCTACCTAAAAAACTCATAAAACCAGAAGAACACCTGAAGAAGCTCTTTTAGGCTTCTGGTTTGCAAAGGAAAGATGCCGCTCTCCTCCCCTCTGCACCAGCTGGGTAAGGTCTCCTTAAGTCACATGGCCTGGGGCTGCCAACCTGCATGGTGTGGGGAGGAGGGGGAGGAGAGAGAGAGAGAACTCAAGCTGCTTCATCTTGCTGTCCTTGGCTAAAGAACTTTGCCAGCTCTGTTTGTCTAGCCTGGGCCAGGCCGGTTTCCCCCACTCTGTGGCACGGCCCAGCGGGAAGAGGGTTTGCGGTCGGGCCCCATGGACCTCGGGAGGGCCCCGCCCGGTTAGCTCCGCAGCAAACTCAGCACGGGAGAGAGACAGAAGGAGCTCAGACTGAGCCCCTCCCGCAGCTCGGGTGCGGCTCCGTTTACTCCTTGTAACTCTGTGCGGGAGGGAGAGAGGACTCAGGCTGAGTCCCTCCTGCAGCTCGGGTGCAGCTCCCACCGGGCGGCCCCCACGCACACTCCGGCACAGAAGGGGGCTTGAGCCAGCCCCCTGCAGCACGGACGCGGACCCGCCGGGCTCCTACGATTCAAACGCGGCTTGGATGGGAGGCGGCATGGACGGGCTCTTTTCTTTCGGTTCAGGCACAGACTTACAACACTCAAACTCCGCGGGCGAAAGCCACGTGACTATTGCCTAGACAAAAGACAAATTAACTATTCCTTTTTGAATATTAAAATGAGACTTTGAGGGCATTCATTTGTCCCTCCCACTCAGAAGGAGTACAAGAATGAAAGCACTTACGAAAGGTACAACATAGAGACTTTAAGTTAATAAATAAAACTAAGCTTATTTTCAAAGAAGAAAGAGATGAGGAGTGCTTTAATGCTGAAAGTTCTTTTGTAAAAACATGTTGATAAAGTTAGCTGTAATATACCCTGTAATATATGAATAATGGTCTAAAAAAGGTGAGAAAAAGGGAATGTAATGTTCTAAGTTGTAAGCAGTAGACTGAGCCTTTTATGTAAAAGATTTTATTTTTCCTCACCCCAGGAGACAGAATGTGTTGCTGATGATCAAGTAAGGGGATGACATTGTCACTGTAATAGAAACATTTACTCTCAAAAAGAACACCTCAATGACCATCATATGTCCATTTGCTAGTCACCTTGGGAAAGCTACTGAAATGGGAAGGGGTCTTGTAAAGCAAATGCCTCTCTTCAAAGAGAAGATTGCTTACTAGAAAGCTAATAACCATGAAAACTGTGTTTCCTATGGGAGTCAACATGATAAAACAAAAGAAAGCTTCCCTCTGTACATAAATTAAGAAAACTGTTTTGTTCCAGAGGTGGTGGATTAACTATAAATTGAAGTGTTGCCTTTTGTATGGTCAGCAGGAAAAAAAATAGAAAAGGTGGGGAAGGGAAAAGAGTGTTCTAAAGGGTTTGGTGTTGATGCCTGATTATTATTCCTATTTTAAGTCTGTTAATAAAATTCTTTTTTTGTATTCCTTAAAGTATAAGCCTGCTTTGCCTACTATTAATCCTTATCTCACAACAAAATCAAATAATCTTAACTACAAAATTAATGTTTATACCTAATTTTGGTCCCCAAACCTCAAAACCGCAACAAACCTTCATTCCATTTTAATGAATTAATTAAAAATGATATTTTCCTTAAGAAAACAGCTCTTAACAATTTAATCATTTTCACAGAAGATGCCGGACAAATCATGCTATCCGAATCTTCAAAATCATGATAAGAGAATAGTCTTTAGCTGTTTAACGCATTTTGAAACCAGTATGTTCCCAGCTGCTATATACTTTCCTTGTAACTATCGACTGTTCAAAAATGATTATTTCTCTGTTAAATATGCCTTCATTCTCAAAAGCATTTTAATCATGAGAAGTTTGAAAAAAGAATGAATGAAATCAGCAGGAACAGCATCACTTACAGCAGTGGTGCTTCCTTTTGGGGCATAACACACACTTGATAGTAAAGGAAGTCTTATGTACACAAGGACATAAGTACATCACCAACTATGTGCAGTCAATCACACCTATTGAAGTCAGTGTAAATGAAAACTTCCATTAGCATCAACAGAAAAAATTAGTATCTTTTTGTCTCTTACATAGGAATAAAACCACATCTAAACACATGAATACATTGAAGAGATTGACTGATAATATGGCTTTCTTTACAAGCTTGATAGGTATAGGTAAGGCTTCATTGCCATACTACTCACAAACTACGATTAAATAGAACTCACATTCAGACTTCTAAGAATAAAATACGTATTCATGCTGTATTCAAAACTGCACGGTAAATTATTTCAGATATTACGGACAAAATTAATGCAATAATCACACAACAAGAATCTGAGAAGTCATGTGGGCAAGAGAAAACTCTTGCTATGGAATCTGCCCATGTTCCAGACCATGGCTGTGCGAAAATGGTCTTTGAGCCAGGCACAGAGGTGCACAGCAGGGACTGTCACACAATAAATACCCCAGGTTTCTTTAGGAAAAACTCTTGGGTGTAGAAGAATGGGTAAAGCTTACTACAGAGATCAATTTTGAGAGGACAAATGTTTGGAGAGAAATCACAGGAGCTCCCACTGTAGGCTACATCCCCGTTTTATTGCGTCCTTTTATTGCAGAAGCCCAGGCGCTGATGGCAGCCACCAGCCAGGTCCTGACTGGCGGGCAGGGCTGCACCACGCCTCTGCCACAGCAGCTGTAGCTTCTGCCGCCTGAAACATGGCTGGCTCAGGGGTTTAAATCCAGAGCCAAAATATTTTGCTGGTCGATTTGAGGCAGAGAAAGGTCATCACTTCTAGTATGGTATAAGCCTGCCACTACATTTCTGTGAAAGACAATCACCTTGTTGGAGTGAAACACTTGGGTAAACACTGAAGCATTTTCTGATTCATATCATCCTACATTTCTGGGACCTTCTTTTACACCTGCACTGTTTCACAGTGCTGGTTTTGGGCATAGGTTCTTTGTACACTATTCTGGAAATAAAAAAACCCAACACCCACCATTCCCGGCCCCCCCCCCCCCCCCCCCCAAAAAAAAAACCAAACCAAAACCCCACATGCCCACATTTTTGGGTCATCTTTTAGGGCAATTTTGGGCTATTTTTGGGTCATTTATGGTGGGACTTTTTGGGTCATTTTTGGGTCATTGTTTTGGGCCATATTTTGGTCATCTTTGGGGCTATTTTTGGGCCATTTTTGCGCCATTTTGGTGGCTATTTTCGGGGCCATTTTTGGGTCACTTATAGGCCATTTTTGAGTCAGTTTTGGGTCATTTAGGGGGGGATTTTTGGGGTCATTTTTGGGGCCATTTTTGTGGCCTTTTTGGGGCTATTTTTACGTCATTTATGGGCCATTTTTGGATCATTTTTGGGTCATTTTTGGATCATTTTTGGGTCATTTTTAGGGCCAATTTTGGGTCATTTTTGGGTCATTTTTAGGGCCAATTTTGGGTCATTTTTGGGTCATTTTCGAGGCCAGTTTTGGGCCATTTACGGGGCCATTTTTGAGCCATTTACGGGGCCATTTTGGGCCCTCTTTTGAGTCGTTTTTCGATCATTTTAAAGGCCATTTCTGGGTCATTTTCAGGGGCATTTTTGGGGCTATTTTTGGGTCTTTTTGGGTAATTTTTGGGTCATTTATGGGCCATTCTTGAGTATTTTTTGGATTTTTTTTGGCCATTTTAAGGGCCATTTTGGGGTCATTTTTGGGGCCATTTTGGGGTCATTTTTGGGTCATTTTGGGGTCATTTTTGGGTCATTGTTTTGGGCCATATTTTGGTCAATTTTGGGGCTGTCTTTCAGTCATTTTTTGGGCCATTTTTCATTCATTTATTGGGCAATTTTTTGTTCATTTATTGGGCCATTTTTGGGCCATTTCTGTGGCTATTTCTGGGGCCATTTTTGGGTCAGTTTTAGGCTATTTTTGGGTCATTTGGGGGGGGAATTTTGGGGTCATTTTTGGGTCATGTTTGTGGCCTTTTTGGGTCATTTTTGGGGCCATTTTAAGGTTATTATTGAGTCATTTTGGGGTCATTTTTGGGTCACTGTTTTGGGCCATATTTTGCTCAGTTTTGGGGCTATTTCTGGGTCTTTTTTGGGCCATTTTTCGTTCATTTCTTGGGCCATTTTTGTGGCTATTTTCAGGGCCATTTTTGGGTCACTTATAGGCCATTTTTGGGTCATTTAGGGGGGATTTTTGGGGTCATTTTGGGGTCATTTTTGGGGTGATTTTGGGGCTATTTTGGGATCATTTTTTGGTCATTCTTAGATCACTTATGGTGGGATTTTTGGGGTCAATTTGGGGTCATTTTTGGGGCCTTTTTGGATCATTTTTAGGGCCATTTTGGTGCCATTTTGGGTCATCTTTGGGGCTACTTTTGGATAAATTTTGGGTCATTTTTGGGGCCATTTTGGGCCCAATTTTGGATCTTTTTTTTGGATCATTACTGTGCCATTTTTTGTGTCATTTTTGGGCCATTTTTGGGGCTATTTTTGGGCCATTTTTGGGTCATCTTTTGAGGCAATTTTTGGGCTATTTTTGGGTCATTTATAGGGGGAATTTTGGTGTCATTTTTGGGCCATTTTTGGGCCGTTTTTGGGTCAATTTTGATCCAATTTTTGGGTCATTTTTGGTCCACGTTTGAGTCATTTTTGGGGCCATTTCTGAGTCTTTTTTGGGATATTTTTTTGTCATTTTTGGGGGTATTTTTTGGGCCTTTTTGGGCCATTTTTTGGTCATTTTTAGGGCTATATTTGGGTCATTTTTTGGTGATTTCTGGGGCAATATTGGGACCACTTGGGTCATTTTTTTGGTCATTGTTGTGCCCTTTTCTGTGTCATGTTTGGGCCATTTTTTGGGCTATATTTGGGCTATATTTTTGGTCATCTTTGGGTCATCTTTTAGGGCAATTTTTGGGCTATTTTTAGGTCATTTATGGTGGGACTTTTTGGGTCATTTTTGGGCCATTTTGGGGTCATTTTTGGGTCATTGTTTTGGACCATATTTTGGTCATCTTTGGGGCTATTTTTGGGGCCATTTTTGAGTCAGTTTTGGGTTATTTGGGGGGGGATTTTTGGGGTCACTTTTGGGTCTTTTTTGTGGCCTTTTTTGGGGCTATTTTTGGGTCATCTGTGGGGCTACTTTTAGATCATTTTTACGTCATTTTTGGGCCATTTTGGGGTCATTTTGGGGCCATTTTTGCGTCATTTCTGGGTCCTTTTTGGGTCATTTTTAGGGCCATTTTTGGGGCCTTTTTGGGTCAGATTTGGGGCTACTTTTGGATAATTTTTGGGTCATTTTTGGGGCCATTTTGGGCCCACTTTTGGGGCCATTTTTGGGTGTTTTTCAAGGGCATTTCTGGGTCATGTTTGGGGACATTTGCGGGGCATTTTTGGGCCATTTCTGGGTTAGTTTTGGGGTCATTTATGGGCCATTCTTGAGTCTTTTTTGGGATATTTTTTGGTCATTTTTGAGGCCATTTTTTGGTCATTTTTCAGGCTATTTTTGTGTCATCTTTGGGTCATCTTTTAGGGCAATTTTTGGGCTATTTTTGAGTCATTTATGGTGGGACTTTTTGGGTCCTTTTTGGGTCATTTCTGGGCCATTTTGGGGCTATTTTTGTGTTATTTCTGGGTCATTTTTGGTCATTGTTTTGGGCCATTTTTGGGTCAATTTTGTGCCAATTTTGGAATCAATTTGGCCATTTATTGGTCATTTTTGGGACTATTTTTGGGTCATCTTTTTGGGCCAATTTTGGGCCACTTTTGGGTCATTTTCAGGGTCATTTTTGGGTCATTTTCGGGGCCGTTTCTGAGTCTTTTTTGGGATATTTTTTGGTCATTTTCTGGACCATTCTTTGGCCACTCTTGAGTCATTTTTGGGGCCATGTTTGGGGCCATGTTTGTGGCCATTCTTGGGTCATTTCTGGGGCCATTTTGGGGCAGTTATTGCGTCATTTTTGGGCTATTTCTGTGTCATTTTTGGTGTCATTTATGGGACTATTTTGGGGCTATTATTAGGTCATTTATGGGTCATTTTTGGGTCATTTTCAAGGCCATTTCTGGGTCATTTTCGAAGTCATTTTTGGGCTATTTACAGGGCCATTTTGGGCCCACTTTTGAGTTGTTTCTGGGTAATTTTCAGGGGCATTTCTGGGCCATTTTAAGGGGCCTTTTCTGGGTCAGTTTTGGGGTGATTTATGGGCCATTCTTGAGTCTTTTTTGGATATTTTTTGGCCATTTTTGGGTCACTTTAAAGGCCATTTCTGGGTCATTTTCAGCGCCATTTTTGCTAATTTTTGGAGCTTTTTTGCAGTAATTTTTGCATCATTTTTTGGTCACTTTTGGGGCCATTTTGGGGCTATTTTTGGGTCGTTTTGGGGTCATTTTTGGGTCATTTTCGAGGCCATTTCTGGGTCATTTTTGAGGCCATTTTTGGGCCATTTACAGGGCCATTTTTGGCCCACTTTTGAGTCATTTTTGGGTCATTTTAAAGGCCATTTCTGGGTCATTTTTGGGGCCATTTCTGGGTCATTTTTTGGTCATCTTTGGGCCATTTTTGAGTCTTTTTTTGGGGCCATTTTTGGGGCCATTTCTGTGCATTTTTGGGGTAATTTCTGGGCCATTTTGGGGGCCATTTTTGGGGCCATGTATGGGCCATTCTTGACAGTTTTTTGGGATATTTTTAGGGCCTTTTTTGAGGCAATTTTTGAGTTATTTTTCAGACTATTTTTGGGTCATTTGAAGTCATTTTTGCATCATTTTTTGGGCAATTTTTGGGCTTTTTTTGCGTCATTTCTGGGTCATATATGGGTAATTTTTGAGGCCATTTTTGGGCTATTTTTGTGTCCTTTATGAGGGAATTTTTGGGCCATCTTTTGGGCCATTTTTGTGTCATTTTTGGGCCCTTTTAGGGTCATTTTTCGGGCCATTTTTGGGGCTATTTTGGGGCCAATTTTGTGTCATTTTTAGATCATTTATGGGGGGAATTTTGGGGTCATTTTTGGGGCCTTTCTGGGTCATTTTTGGGTCATCTTTGGGGCTACTTTTGGGTCATTTTTGGGTCATTTTGGAGACATTTTTTGGTCAGTTTTGGGGCCATTTTGGGACTATTTTTGGGCTGGTTTTGGGATATTTTTGGGGCCATTTTGGGGTCATTTTGGGGTGATTATTGGGTCATTTTCGGGTCAGTTTTTGGTCATTGTTTTGGGCCATTTTTGAGTCATTTTGGGGGCCATTTTTTGGCCCTTTCTGTGTCATTTTTGGGTCATTTTTAGGCCATTTTTGGGTCATTTCTGGGTCATTTTTGGGGCCATTTCTGAGTCTTTTTTGGGATATTTTTTGGTCATTTTCTGGACCATTTTTTGGCCATTTCTGCATCACTCTTGAGTAATTTTTGGGGCCATGTTTGGGCTATTATTGGGGCCATTTTTGGGGCCATTCTTGGGTCATTCTTGGGTCATTTCTGGGGCCATTTTGGGGCAGTTATTGCATCATTTTTGGGCTATTTCTGTGTCATTTTTGGTGTCATTTTTGGTGTCATTTTTGGGTCATTTCTGGGACCATTTTGGGGCTATTATTGGGTCATTTATGGGCCATTTTTGGGTCATTTTGGGGCCATTTTTGGGTCATTTTTAGGGCCAATTTTGGGCCATTATTGGGTCATTTCTGAGGCCATTTCTGGGTCATTTTCGAGGCCATTTTTGGGCCATTTACAGGGCCATTTTGGGCCCACTTTTGAGTCATTTTGGGGTCATTTTCAGGGCAATTTCTGGGGTCATTTCCGAAGGTCTGAAATTGGTTTTATTTTTGGATCACCGGAGGAATGGGGAGATGGTGATACCTGGTTTTCTTTTCCCGAAACATGTAATGGACTTTAATAAACCAGAAACATCCAAAAACGGACATCTCCGGGTCTTGCATCAGGACTAAAAGGATTAAAAGCTATTTCTGCAGCTTTTAAAATTCAAGCAATTTTTCCAGAGCAGTCCTAGAGGTCCTTCATCCAAACGGGACCTGCTGTATGTGGTTCCATGCAAGGATCCCACTCGTGGGAAAGCCCCAGCCCAAAAACTAAGCTGAAGCAGGAAAGAGAAATAATAAAATGCTGACCTTGAAGCATTGACCTTATCCAGCTCTTTGGAGCCAGGAGGAATCCGGATGATCTCCGACCGTCGCCGGTGGAATTCTGGGGCTGTGGTGAAGCCCATGGGAACCAGTTGGGCTGCCTCAGCCTAAGGGAAAACCCAATTGAGCAGTGCCAGGTGAGCTCATGGTGTTCGTTAATACCCAGTAATTAATGTTTCCTGCCTCGTGGAGAGGTGCCTCTATCATCCCAGGCACATTTCATAGACCTTGCACGAGCTGGTACCTCTGGACAGGTCTGAAATTCTGCTGCTGGAAAAAGCTCCAACAGCGGCATGTTTGACGGAGATATCCTCCCCTCGTTCCCCACCCATTCACTTCAGTCCTGTCCTGGTGCATTTGGCCTTTACCCATCACAAGTCATGTCACCCCTCTAATCCCCTCTCTCCTGCCCTTTGGAGACCTTCCAAATTCACCACAATGCTTTCAGACAGTAGAAATAAACCTGTGGATATCTCAGCTTGAAGTTCTAGAACATCCTTATCGATGTTCCAACAGCTTTGGTTTCACTGATGCCTTTAATGTTCAGCAGCTCCTTCTCTGGTGCACACGCCACGGCCTCCACCGGGTACAAGCCGGCTTCTTCCAGCTTCTTCCCATCATTGGCATTCCCACTGCATTGCTGGGAGGGAGGGACAGAGGGAAGGAGGGGGGAAAAAAGGCACGTGTCGGTGTTTTTGGATTGTTCTGGTGGCTTTTTGAGAGAACAGAAGTAAGAATTAGCAAAGAAGTTGGCAGATTCACCTTGTTTTGAAGGAAAAAAGTTGAGGTTGGATATTTGCAGATTCACCTGGTTTTGAAGGAAAAGAGTTGAGGTAGAATATTAGGAGGGAATACTTCCCTGTGAGGGTGCTGAGGTCCTGACACAGGGCACCCAGAGAAGTTGTAGCTGCCCCTAGATCCCTGGCAGTGTCCAAGGCTGGGCTGGACAGAGCTTGGAGCAACCTGGGACAGAAGAAGTTGCCCCCAGCTGTGTCAGGGGGTTGGAACTGGATAATATTTAAGCTCCCTTTCCACCCAATCCATTCTGTGATTCCAATGTCTCTATGCATATGGCGAGCCAAAACGCAGCACAGCATCTTTGACACCTGATCCTTACTGTCCCTTTGGTGGGCTGATGTTGGGAAACAAGACCTATGGATGCACTGATGGAGTTTAACTCAGAACAGAGTGTTGCTCTTGACTTCCTATTTTCCTTCAGAAAGTTTTGTGTGCTGGTATAGAACGACCTGTAAATAGGGCTGAGTAAAATCTCTTTCTCTCTCTAGAGGCAGAATTCAGTGATTATGCGTCCAAGATTTACTCACAACTTTAAAACTGAAGCAAACACAAACTAGGTCCTGTCCACAGCAAGTCCAGCCCATTCCAGTTTCATTGAAGTGACACTGGCCACCCTGGCCAGGGCTCTCTGTGTGCCTCGGGCACAGTTGGGGACTGCAGCAACCAGGGCTCGGACAGCCTGAAACCAGAGCAGATCCCTCTGGATCAGTGACCTGCTGGGGACAAGTGGGGACAGGAATGACCAGAAACCACCAGCCTCTGGGTTGAGACTTCATTTTAGTGACACAGATCACTCCAAATGCAGGGATGCAGCTCCTCAGACCCTCTTGCCACAAAAGCCAGTTCTGATCTGGTTCTCACATTCTCCACAAAAACCACAGGAATTTGAATTTTGGGCTACTTTTACAAACTGTACCTAAGCTTTGCAAAAGCCAATCCCTTCAGGTCCCTGCTTTCCAGAGCGCCAGTCCTTACTGATCTCCATTTCCTTGGAAAACCTGCCCCAGACCCAATCTGACACTAAATAATAAAGAGAAACACTCGCTTTACCTGGTCTGGTCACTTCATTGAAGAACTGAAGTAGAAAACAAGGATCATAGAAGTCATCTTGAAGGCTCTTGACTGTTTCATCTTTATACAGTGACTTTTGTATCCCCTGAAACCAAATCCGTACCAGTATTTGTAAGGAACAACACCAGTTTCAGGCTTGGTTTCAAACTTCCACAACCACCACAACCCACTCTAAACCACTTGATACTACACCTTGTAAAATACGATGCATGTTTAAACACGCCTTTCACTATGAGGGTATATTCACATCTATTTCCCCTGGGCAACACCAATAGCTACAGAAGCATGTCAGCAAACTCTAAGATATGCTGGAGAGCCCATTGCCAGTGGATCCCTGGGCTGTCCAATCCTGGTCTCACATACATGACAACCTTTGCAATGCACAATCACCCCTGCTGACAAGATGTGGCCCGTATCTTGCCATTAATTTGAAAAGCTCCTAAAGAACTAATTCCCGTCCTCCTATTAATTGAAATTACTCTCCTGACGGAAACAAGCTGCAGTGTGCTACATGGATGCAGGAAATGAATAGCTCAAGGCTCTGCACATCCAAAGAAGAGTAACCACAGATAGGCTGAACCAAAAGCAACTGTGACGCCAGCAGCTGACAATGCCAAGGGAACAACTGAATCGTCTTCATCATCTTCTCTCGATCCAGCACATAGGATCTCCTCCACGCTTGGCTGCTGCCACAGGGACTTCCCCAGACTCTTACAAGTCTTGTGATGCTCCACAGCAGCTGGACCCCACAGCAGGATCCTTAAACATTGTTACAGGTAAAGGCATTAGGCAACAGAGACAAAAGCAATTACTGAGGAGAACAATTAGTACTGAAATTTTGTCTTCTCTTGTAGTTATTATCCTGTGGGACTTGAAACTAGAACTCGTTTCCCTGGCAACACCTTTTCCATCCATCCCAAAGCTTTCCAAATTCAGTCTCAGTGTGTCTCATTCACTCTGCCTTCCCCATCCATACAAGTCAGAATATACCCATTCAGAGGCACCTATGGCTTTAAGCTGTAAGTGCAAGAATGACAGCAGCTGCATGAAGGGACAGGATCCAGACTTGCCTCAGCTGCCTGAGCCAGTGTTCTTGCACTGCTGGTGGTATTTCTGCCCCTAGCTCCAGGACAGAGAAGTGCATGTGAGGAAGGGAGACCCAAACAGAACTGTTGGCAACAGACTTCCCTGTGGACTGCTCGGGCACAGGAAAGGGAAAAGTCCACTAGGGACTTACATTTCAGTCTCCCATCTGTGAGGAGACCCCTGTAGTGAGTCCCAGTTATGGAGAGTGAGTGACTCCAGAAATGAGACATTCCCTCATCTAAACCACAGACACACGAAAGTCTGGGCAACACAAGAGAATTACATTAGGAATAGGAACTACATAGAAAAAATGTTGCCAAACATTCACCTTTAGGTTTTACCTTGTTCACTGTCTCCTTTATTTAAAAATGAGACCCTGGAAAAATACCAGTTGTGAGACTATCTGTGTGCAGTTTGCCCAGCAAAGCAAGGTGTTCAGCTTACCTGGAGTTTATAAGACTTTGATTATTCTTCTCATACGACTGAAGCAGCAGCAGCAGCAATATCTTCTGATCTAAAAGCCAAGATTGAACCCAAAGTTAGTGACCTGTGGAAACAAGAACAAAATGCAGAACAAAGAGCCTTTGCCAGGCTGACACTCACCCACAGTGCTCAGCATGGCCCCACAGGCTCCCAGCAGCACTGGCAGGTGACTGTTCACACAGAGAGAGGGGCTGAGCTGCACAGCCATCAGCAGAATGTCCACCAGCACCTCTGGAACAAGCACAGCTTGAGCCCTGCAGCTCTCAGTCACACAGAACACAAATAAACACTCCCAGACCCACTCCAAATGGATGCACACACAGCATTGGACATTTTACATCAGCATCTATCTCTAGAGATACCACAGCCCATTTCCCAAATACCCTAAAGAGTGATTATGATGCATTTAATTCAAGGGAACACATTAGAACAGTAGGTGGGGGTGTACAGGGAAAACACAAGGCTGGGAATGAAACAGAATGAGAGAAAAGACAGGGACAAGAAAAAGGAGAGAAGGAGAGAAGCAAGAGAGTGGGGGGAAAAGGGAGCAGGACAGAGATAAAGAACCATAGAATCATTTAGGTTGGAAAAGAACTTTGACATCATCAAAGTCCAACCATTAACCCAGCACTGCCAAGTCCCCCACTAAACCGCGTCACTTGAAGGCAGCACCACCTGCTCCTTGGGAAATCCCACCTGGAAGCACAGTGGGAAGAGGAGAGGCAGAAAGAGGAAGCGGGAGCAGGACAAAGGAAAATAAGGACAAGGCGAGGATGGAGATTAAGAGAATAAAATAGGATGGGCAGCATGACAGAGCTATTAAGAAATAATAGAGGCAGGAAACAGGACAGAAAGATACAGTGAGAAACAATGGCACACAGAGCAGGAAAGAGCAAAATAATAAAAACAGGAAGAGAGATCCTCAGAGAGGCATGGAGGACCAACAGAAGGGCAGAGCAGGTGTGAAGGACAAACAGATCAAAGGATAGAGTAACAGGGAAGGAGTATCAGGGAGGACACTGAGCCAGAATGAGAAAATGAGGGGCAGTGAGCAGGACAGAGCAGTAAATACACACTATTTTTATTTCTTCCACATAGATCCTATTTTCTTACATTTTTCAAGCCTTTTATTTTTTAATTTATATATAGAAAAGTTACATTTGTATTTCCAAATCCTCTATAATTTCTTATATTTTAAAATAGTGTATATAATAGATAGATTTTTATTAGAAAATCAAGTTGTATACAAATCAATATCATTTTTCTCTATATAAAAAAATTAGAAACTTCACAGTTTTTAATAGATGAGTATGAGCAGAAATTCTCTATTTATTTTAGGCCTGATGATGTCCACAGTTGCACAAGCATAGCATGACAGGAAAAACATTACTATCTATATTTAATACTAGGATATTTTGAATGGCAATATATAACAAACCAAGCATGTCTCATAATCTGCTATTTAAAGAAAACTAATAAGAAGCCGATAACATGCAGCTTGGGATCTATCTGTAATTACCACGTTTCTAGGTAAAATACAGCTCCTGACTGTAAAACCCCTGATAAATCACCATTTTAATCTATTACTCCCCAAAATAAAGTAATTGTGACAACATAATGACATCAACATTAAAAATCACATTCTTGCATATATAAGACAAAACTTTATCAAATACCAAAATGTACTGAAAATCTATTTGGTAATTGCTTTTACATATTCCGTGAATATAGCAAATTACCATACTGTACTGTTGCTAAAATATAATTTTAATATACCCAGCTTCTAGAGTGCATATAGTACAAGAATGAATATTAGCAGAGGTCTGATTTAACTTCTAACTTCTTTCAAATAGTTGTCTCTAGTCTGCCGCATATATTTTAGTATTTTGATTATGGATTATGATATGGATTAAGACAATGCCATAATTCATGGTGTTTTCGGCTACATACTGAAGAATTACATACACAAGAAATTAAAAGCCATACCTGAAAGAATTTACCTCTCAGACAGAAATTATAGTAATCATCTGCCTGCCTTTGGTATGACAACAGTTTCCGTCTGAGCGTTTCTGTCCAATGTTGAAATGTTTCGGGTAGCTCTTCAAGAATCCCCATCTTCAAGCATCCCCAGACTTTCTTCCTCTATAGAAATCCTGCAGAAGGGAAAGACAAACCAGAAAAATTGCTGGTAACACATTCAAACAAGTCACATATCTAGGTATATAACAGCAGAAGAAGGAAGAAAAATTTTTGGTTGGTCTGACGAATACTGAAGAGAAACCAATTATTTTTCTAACACAGTAGGCCCATGAAAGCAAAAGTGACTGAAGAACACAGGGTTTTCTTACCTAAACTAAGGCAGAGCAAGGTGTTACTGCCTGTATAGAGGATATTCATAATAATCCTCTAAAAAGTACTGAAAAACAACAAATTCTTTTAGTAAATTAAAAACATGATCACACTGTAAAATTATCACATTGGCAAAATTCACTGTTTTTCAAGTGCTACGTTCAAGTAGATTTTAATACATTTTTCAGACCATACACGAACAAATATTCAGAATTCCTAAGTACCTTCCCCTGCCTTAGCACAGATTCTCCTCAGAAGCAACCAGGACTCCAAGATATTGTAATTGCTCACTGGAGAGCACTGCCACTGCCACAGAAAAGCAATCCCAGCCAACTTCCTGTGCCCAAAACTCATCTTAAGAGCCTACCATACATAAACCAAAAATCTTTGAAGTTGTTTACTGGAATTATTTTGAAACACAAAATGGAATAAAATTCCTAAGTGCTTAAACATCTTAGGCATTAATTTGAATATTTTTGCATGGCACATATGAAATATCTCAGTTCTGTAGAGTACAGCTGCAAGAAACCATATGATAATTTTCCTAGAGAAGGGGAATGGAACCCGTTTTTCTCCTTTATTCCTATCAATGGAATATTGAGCACAAGAATGTAGTGTATAAAATGTATTGGTCTTCTTGGACATGAAAATGTTGGAAAGACAGGCATATACCATTAAAGGTGGCTGTGGATTAGACTTTATGAACTACATCTGCAAGCCTTCCCCCCTCAGCATTTTCTCTAGTATGGCTAAAAGAAGGAGGTACATACAATGTTCCAGGTATGACCAGAGGACATCAGGAAGCACAGTGGTGCTAAGAAACTTAATTTTAAAAAAATCGGATTCCATCTCCAGCTTTTGAGGTCACTTTATCTGGCAGTAGTGCAGTAGGGTTCCTGAGGATGCGGTTCTACTGTAGAACCAACTTAGAGCATCCCGCTTGCTCCTGAAGAGCAGGTCAAATGGGGCATAGCCCTTCTTGCTGAGGTGCACCCGGAATGCTGGGCTCAGCGCTGTTAGTGAAAGCTAGAGTTGATACTGAAGCTGTGTTTTCCACTGCGTTATCTGTTTGCTTGAACATCGTTTCCCCGTAGTTACCAATTTCTTACTTGTGCATGAAATCAATGCATCAATTTACTTTCGGACTCCCTAAGCTTATTTTGCCTCTTTTTCAAACCAATAGACAGTGAAAATCAATTAAAAATTGTTCTGCAGCTGCTGAATTATTCTCTACATCATGTATTTACCAATGCTGAGGGGCACCATCATGCAGCTGCTTACAGGAACTGGACTTCATCTCACTGACTGGATGGTGAGGGATGCTGTATCCAACACTGTAGGAAAAGGAAAGATCTTTCAAACCCAGTCTTTCTTAAAGAGATGTAGTAGATAAAATGTTCCAGCTATAAAGAGAGAACAACAGGGGCTGCAGCAGAAGTGCAGCAGGGAACTGTGTGAGTCAGAAAGAGAAAAGAAAGAGGAGCTGTAGTGGCTAAATTTCGACCCCTAGCCCCTCTCGCGGAAGGTCCAGTGAAGCCTCTCCTTCACCTGAGATGCCACCTCAGCAGCCCAGCCCCTGCCAGCCCCAGCACCCGCCACCAGCACGTCCTGCCCCGCTACCCCTCAGAGGAAAGGGCTGCGCAGCCACGGACCCGCTCTGGGCCATGTCCCCCGTCCCTACCTGCAGCTGGATTAGGCTGGGCTCGGCTGGATTCGGCTGGGCTCGGCTAGATTCGGCTGGGCTCGGCTGGATTCGGCTGGGCTCGACTAGATTCGGCTGGGCTCGGCTAGATTCGGCTGGGCTCGACTAGATTCGGCTGGGCTCGGCTAGATTCGGCTGGGCTCGGCTGGATTCGGCTGGGCTCGACTAGATTCGGCTGGGCTCGGCTGGATTCGGCTGGGCTCGACTAGATTCGGCTGGGCTCGACTAGATTCGGCTAGGCTCGACTAGATTCGGCTAGGCTCGACTAGATTCGGCTGGGCTCGACTAGATTCGGCTGGGCTCGGCTGGATTCGGCTGGGCTCGACTAGATTCGGCTGGGCTCGGCTGGATTCGGCTAGGCTCGACTAGATTCGGCTGGGCTCGGCTGGATTCGGCTGGGCTCGACTAGATTCGGCTGGGCTCGGCTGGATTCGGCTGGGCTCGGCTGGATTCGGCTGGGCTCGGCTGGATTAGGCTGGGCTCGGCTGGATTCTGCTGGGCTCGGCTGTGCTCGCCTTGATTCGGCTCCATTCGCCTCGGTTCGGCTGAGCGCCACTCGGCTCCGCTCGGCACCGCTCAGGTCGCAGGCGCGGCACGGCCCCGCCTGAGGCGAGGGCTTGGTGGGCGCGGCGGACCGGAGGGCGGCCGGTAGGCGCCGGAGCTGACCGGAGGCCTTTCAGGCCGCCCCCGACTCTGGGAAGGCGGCGGCATCTCGCGTCTAGCCGGCCAGACGCTGGGCCGGCATCCGCAGCGGGGCCCGGCCTTGCCCCAGCGGGCCTGGGCTGTCCGCCCCCCCCCGGGGGCAGCCGGCACTGCTCGCCTCTGGTGGCTGCAGCGGCGGCTGGGGGGCACCGGGGACATGCGGCAGGGGTGGGGAGGAACGAGTTCTTGCGGGCCGGACTCGCGGGGGTTGCCGTTGTTATAAATAAAAGTGAGAAATTCGTGCCCGAATATGTAATATCAAAATGTAGTAAATAAAAGGGGTTTTAGTTGCAACCAGCTTTAGAACAAGCAGAGCCTGCCCGAGAAAAGAGTTGTGGCCTCGCCCGAGAACTGATTTACATTCCAAAAACAGTACTACAGAAGATGACAACGCATCGAGAAAACATTAAGCCGGCTCCAAATGTCTACATTTTTTAAGAAGAATTTCCTGGCAAAGCTGATGGCAAAACTGATCAACCATCTCCGAAAGATCCCCTCCCTGTCCAGGTGCTAACGACCAGATCAGACCAGGATAAGGACCATCATGAACCATCAGATAACATCCCCAGATGGTGAAAAATCAATCAAACACAGGATGCGTTTTTGTCCACCTCAGTTTCATGAATAGCATGCTTCATGAATATGCTGAGTGACAGAAATAATACTCAAAATCCGGACTTCTCGGTCAAAACTGTATATAAACCAGCTGTCGGAAGCAGTCGGGGTGAACAGAGGGAGGTCTGATGCGATAGAGGTCAGACCTGCGTTCACCCAGTGCCAACGCCGGGCTTGGCACTGTCTCCCTTTTCAATCATGGCATTGCGTGTTCGAAACTCTCGGAAACGAAATAAATTTTATATTTGTTTCACTATAAATTGGGCGTATTTATTTATAACACCATGATCCGCAGCAGCCGGGGCCTCCCTCGCATCCGGTACCGGCCGCGGGCCCCATAGGGCTCTGCGGAGGGGCCGTGGGGCAGTGGTTGCTAGCCCCATTACGAGGCCAGTAAAGCTCCAGGGACTTCGCAAAGGCAGTTCCAGGGCAGCACAGCTGAAGACGAGGTGACCATGTGCTCCAGGTCTGTCCTCAGATCCTGGTCAAAAACGCGGTGCTATTGGAATGGACCCCTCAGATCAGCCGTTTGCTGACTTGTAGGAGAGTTCTCTTTGTAAATGTCCCCCAGAAGAAATACTGCATGTAATCTTTCCACATGACGAAACGAGATGTGGTGAGGGGTTTTAGGAATTAACCTTTGACTCGCCTGCTTTTCTAGACTGGCATTCAGGGAGAGAGAGAGATGGCGTTGAAACCATTCACCTATCCGTTGCCTGAAACAAGATTTCTTCATGCTGGCAGGCATGTGTACAAATTTAAAATCCGGTATGGCTGCTTCTACAGGTACGTGTGTTAAAGTCAAGAAGTCAGCCTGCAGTTTGGTGACTGCATATGGCAGTGATTTTATGGAAGACCTTAAAACACAAAACACAAGCGGGTAGAAAGTTCACACGGAGCAATCCTAGTGAATAAGGGATGTTCTTTAAGAGTAATAGATTAGGATTTAATCTGCCCACTAAGTATTTTTTCCTGTTCAGTGGAAATTTCGTTTTGTTGCTGTTTAAACTCTTACCTGAAATGTAGCTTCACTGTGTTTTGACTGGGATGGTTCTGACTCTCTCTTTGTTTCACAGCTCTCCCAATCTCAGTCTCACTGAAAGTGCTGTGAGTGAGTCAGAGGTAGGAGCTGAGGCAGGTCCATAGGACCTCAGATGGATGTTAGGCTGAACAAATCATATGCTTGTTAGGGGACTGAGAACATTTTGTCAAATGCAGCATTTCAAGTGTGAGTAATGGGGAACTTTCTTGGAGAGTCTGAGTGTGAAAAAAAAATACATAAATGAAAAATGTTCCTCAACAGGCAAAATTTACTGTAGAAGAGCCATGCTTTTGTTTGAAATATTTCAAAGAAGTTACTATTAAAATTGGACAAATGGAAACTCCTGTTTGTTGAGTTAGTCACACCCAGTTCCTGTCTGATTCCTCTTCAGAGTCATTCTTGCAGGAGCTCTTTCCCAGGATTTCATTCTCAACCTCAAACCTGACTGCCACTTTCAAGTTGTCAGGCTTGACTAGTTCTTAATCCCTCTTGGTTTTCCAGGAGCTGTAGCAGTACTGGTGAGCTGGCTTGATGGAAGCTAATCTGTTGCTAAATTGCACATGCTTTCCTAGCATCTGTGGAACTGATGCGTGCTCTTTTAATGATGCCGTTGCTTTGTGTCCAAGCACAAACTGATGGTCACAATTGATGAGTTGTGTTGTTATCATATTCCTGAGACAGAAGGCCTCTGCCTTTACTGAGAAATTGAGACAAATATACTGCCTGCTTAAAAATGCTCCTTCCTACTACTTAATTTCTAAAAGTCTTCAGAGTACAGTAATAGCATTAAAAAACATTATTGAAGAAAATGTGCTGGTTTTAATTGATATGAAGAGTTATAATTTTTATTCACATTTGAAAATATTGAAAGGTATTACTACAAGAGGTTTTGTGTTTGTAGAGGAGGAGTTTGTTGGGGCTTAACTGCAGTTCCCTTGTAAGTGATTTTGGTGAGTATTCAGAGAAAGGGGAATATGTTTATTTTTGAAACAGGGAAATGCTATACGTGTTTTGCTGGAAAAAAAATGACACTTCTTAAATTTAAAACTTCTTAAATTTAGAAGCACACCTCCATTTTCCATAGCAATTCTTCTATGTTAATTCAAGATTAAGATACTCACTCACCTAAGTTTCTTTGAGTCTGTCAGTGCAGTGCACTCTAAAATGGTGGGAGGGAACAGAGAGAAAAAGGGGAGGAGGAAAAACAGATATCTAGAACTGTAAAGTAATTTTAATTTTTTTCCCAAGCCTTGAAAGTGTACTTGACAGTGGAATTGAGACTATGTTTGTAATATTTTTCCTTTGTTTATTTTTTTGGCCTCTCCAGGAAGTGATTTGAGTAATCCTTGGAAATCTTGATGATTTACATCCATTTGCTACAGACCACTTCACTGTCTTTCTGTGTATCCTTTCTTTCCTACTCATAAAGGAAAAGATCCAATGACTTGTATCTGTTGGGCATTGCATAATTCAACATTTATGTGTAGGAGTGTCTTTAGCTGGAGTAGTACTACTTCGATCTTTGCAGTTTGACATTGGCTTGAAGGTATTGTGAACACTTCAGGTGTTGCCTTCACCAGAGAACTGATGTGACAAGAATATTTTGCAGTGTTTTCATCCAAGCACCCCTGCGTTCCAAATTAGGTTTAGCCAGAGCAAGTGAAGGTGTATAAAAAGTGCCAGGAAGCCCAACTCATGTGCTTGCAAGCGCAGCCAGTGCATTGTTCCCAAAGGTTCGTAAAACGTAAAACACTCCTTACAGGCCCAGGAATGCTGGCCCATGGGCAGGGAAACTCACAGTGCTGTTCTGTGAGTTTATATTTGGGCCATTTTTGGATCATTTATGGGGGGACTTTTTGGGTCATTTTTGGGCCATTTTTGAGTCATTGTTTTGGGCCATTTTTGTGGCCATTTTGGGCTATTTTTGGGTCATTTTTGGGGCCATTTTTGGGGCCATTACTGGGTCATTTTTGGGGTCACTTTTGAGACTATTTCTGGGTCGTTTTTTGGGTCATTTATGGGCCATTCTTCAGTCTTTTTTGGGATATTTTTTGGCCATTTTTTGGTCATTTTTTGGTCATTTTTCATGCTATTTTTGGGTCATTTTTGGGGACATTTTTTGGGTCATTTTTTGGATCATTTTTGTGTCACTTTTTGGTGATCTTTGGAGCCATTTTGGGGCAGTTTTTGGGCCATTTTGGGCCCACTTTTGGGTCATTTTTTGGGCCATTTTTGTGCCATTTTTGGTGTTGTTTTTTGGCCATTTTTGGGGCTATATTTGGGCCATTTTTTCGGTCATTTTTGGGGCCATTCTTGGGTCATTTCTTGGTCATTTTTGGGTCATTGTTTTGACCATTTTTGGGTCATTTTTGAGTCATTTTTGGGTCATTGTTTTGACCATTTTTGGGTCATTTTTGAGTCATTTTTGGGTCATTGTTTTGACCATTTTTGGGTCATTTTTGAGTCATTTTTGCGGCCATTTTTGGGACATTTTTGGGGCCACTTTTGGGGCCATTTTTGGGTCATTTTTGGGGTCACTTATGGGACATTGTTCAGTCTTTTTGGGGATATTTTTGGGTCATTTTTTGAGCCATTTTTGGGTCATTTTTTGAGCCATTTTTGGGTCGTTTTTTTGGCCATTTTTGGGTTGGTTTTGGGTCATTTTGGGGTCATTTTTTGGGTCATTTTGTGGCCATTTTTGGGTCGGTTTTGGGTCATTTTGGGGTCATTTTTTGGGTCATTTTTGCACATTTTTGGGTCATTTTTGTACATTTTTTGGGTCATTTTTGTGCTGTTTTTGGTGTCATTTTTTTGCCATTTTTGGAGCTATATTTGGAGCTATATTTTGGGGTCATTGTTGGGGCCATTTTGAGGCAATTTTTGGGCTTTTTTTGGGTCATTTATAGGGGTACTTTTTTGGGACATTTTTGGGCCATATCCGTGGCCATTTTCGGGGAGATTTTTGGGTCATTTTTTGCCATTTTTGGGGCTATTTTTTGGTCATTTATTGGCCATTTTTGGGTCATTGTTGGGGCCATTCTGGGGCTATTTTTGGGCTATTTTTGGGGTCGTTTTTGGGGCCATTTTTGGGTCATTTTTGGGCTATTTCTGGGGTCATTTTTGGGGCCATTTTTTTGTAATTTTCAGGCCATTTCATGGTCATTTTTGGGGCCATTTTTAGAGCCATTTTGGTCCTAATTATGGGTCATTTCTGGGTCATTTTCGGGGCAATTTTCAGGGCAGTTTTGTGGCTATTTTTGGGCCATTTTTTGGTCATTTCTGGGACAATTTGGGTTCATTGATGGGCCATTTTTCAGTCTCTTTGGGATATTTTTTGGCCATTTTTGGGGCCATTTTTTGGTCATTTTTCAGGCTATTTTTGGGTCATTTTTGGGCCATTTTGGGGGTCATATTCGGAGCCATCTTAGCCCACTTTTGGGTCATTTTTTGTCATTTTTTGGTGCAATTTTGGGTCATTTTTGGAGCCATTTTCTGGGACATTTCTCGGTAGTTTTTGAGGCCATTTTGGGGCTATTTTTTAGTAATTTCTTGGGTCATTTCTTAGGTCATTTTTTTGGCTTATTTCTTGGGTCATTTTTTGGTCATTTTTATGGCAATTATTGGGCCTTTTTTGGGTCATTTATGGGGGGACTTTTTGGGTCATTTTTGAGCCATTTTGGGGCCATTTTTATGCCATTTTTGGGTCATTTTTTGGGTCATTTTGATGCTATTTTTGGGTCATTTTGGGGTCATTGTTTTTGGCCATTTTTGGGTCATTTTTGGGGCCATTTTGGGGTTATTTTTGGGTCATTTTCAGGTCTATTTTTGGGTATTGTTTGGGCCATTTTTGGGTCATTTTCTGGGGCCAAGTTTGGGACATTTTTGGGGCCATTTCTGAGTCTTTTGGGATATTTTTTGGTCATTTTCTGGGACATTTTTCGGCCATTTTTGAGTCATTTTTGGGGCCATGTTTTGGCTATATTTAGGGCCATTTTTGGATCCATTTTTAGGGGATTTTTGCAGTCATTTCTGGGGCCATTTTGGGGCTATATTTGGGTCTTTTTTGGATGATTTTAGGGCTATTTTTTGGCCATTTTTTGGGCCTTTTTTGGTAATATTCGGGGCCATTTTTTGGTTATTTTTGGCGCAAGTTCTGTTCCATTTTTGGGTCATTTTGGGGGCCATTTCTGGGACATTTTTGAGGCCATTTTTGGGTCATTTTTGTGGCCATTTTAGGGCTACTTTTTGGTCATTTTTGGGTTATTTTCTGAGGTAATTTCTGGGTTATTTTTGCGGCCATTTCTGGGTCATGTTTGGTGTCATTTATAAACCATTCTTCAGTCTTTTTTGGGACATTTTTGGGGCCATTTTTGGGGCCATTTTGTGGTCAATTTTCAGGGTATTTTTGGGGCCATTTTAATGCTTTTTTTGGGTCATTTTTGGGCCACTTTTTGGTCATTTTTGGGCCATTTTGGGGCTTAATTTGGGCCATTTTGGGCCCACTTTTGGGTCATTTTTTGCATCATTTTTGTGCCATTTTTGGGACTATATTTTGGCCATTTTTGGGTCATCTTTTGGGGCAATTTTTGGGTCATTTATGGGGGGCCTTTTTGGGTCATTTTTGGGCTGTTTATAGGGGACATTTTTGTGCCATTTTTGGGTCATTTTTGTGGCCATTTTAGGGCTACTTTTTGGTCATTTTTGGGTCATTTTTGGGTCATTGTTGTAGGCCAATTTTTGGGTAATTTTGTAGCCATTTCTGGGTCTTTTTTGGGCCATTTTTGGGGCCATTTTGGGGCCATTTCTGGGTCATTTTCGTGGCCATCCTTGAGTCTTTTTTGGGATATTTTTTGGTCATTTTTTGGGCCATTTTTTGGCCATTTTTTGGTCATTTTTGAGTCATTTTTGGAGCCATTTTGGGGCTATTATTTGGGCCATGTTTGGGGTCATTTGGGGCCATTTTTTTGTCATTTTTGGGGCCATTTCTAGGTCAGTTTTGGGGTCATTTATGGGCCATTCTTGAGTCTTTTTTGGGATATTTTTTGGCCATTTTTTGGTCATTTTTTGGACCATTTCTGCCTCATTTTTTTGGTCATTTATGGGCCATTCCTGAGGATTTTTTGGGATATTTATTGGCCATTTTTGAAGCCATTTGTTGGTCATATTTGGGGCCAATTTTTGGGCCATTTTGCAGGCCGTTTTGGACCCACTTTTGGGTCATTTTTTGGACCATTTTTGGTTTCAATTTTTGTCCATTTTGGGGGCTATATTTGGGTCATTTTTGGGTCATCTTTTGGGGCCATTTTGGGGCGATTTTTGGGTCGTTTATGGGGGCGATTTTTGGGTCATTTTTGGGCCATTTTTGGGTCACGTTTGGTTCATTTTTGGAGCCATTTTCAAGCTTTTGTTTGGGCCATTTTTGGGATATATTTGGGGCCAATTTTCAGGGCAATTTTTGGGTCATTTTTTGAGTCATTTTTGGGCCATTTTTGGGCCATTTTTGGGTCATCTTTTGGGGCAGTTTTTGGGCTATTTTTGGGCTATTTATGGGAAGAATTTTTGGGTCATTTTTTGGCCATTTATGGGAAGAATTTCTGGGTCATTTTTGGGCTATTTCTGGGTCGTTTTCGTGGCAATCCTTGAGTCTTTTTTGGGGCTATTATTGGCTCAGTTTTCAGCCATTTTTGGGTCATTTTTTTGGGTCATTTTTGGGGCCATTTTGGGACCATATTCGGGGCCATTTTAGCCCATTTTGGGTCATTTTTAATTCATTTTTTTGGTCATTTTTTGGTCCAATTCTGGGTCATTTTTAGGGCCATTTTCTGGGCCATTTTTTGGTCATTTTTGGGGCCATTTTCTTGGGCCATTTTCTTGTGTAATTTCTTGGGTCATTTCCCGAAAAAAGGCAAAAATTAAACTAGAAATGGCCCAAAAATGGTCCAGTAATGGCCCAAAAATGATCCAAAAAAGGGCCCAAAAATGGCCTTTAAATGACACAAAGAAATGCAAAAAATAAAACAGAAATGGCCCAAAAATGTGCCAAAAGTGACCCAAAAATGACTCAAAAATGACCCCAATATGGCCAGTAATTGCTGCAAAAATGACCTAAATACAACCAAAAATGGCCCAAAAATGACCGAAATAGAAACAAAAATTACACAAAATTCCACCAAAAATGACCCAAAATTCACTTGAAAAGTCTCAAAAATAGCCATAAAATGACCCAAAAATGGCCAAAAAATGACCCCAAAATTACACAAAAATGACCCCAAAATGACACAAAAATGGCCCAAAAAATGCCCCAAAATAGCCAAAAAATGACCCAAAAATCATCTCAAAATGGCCAAAAAATGTGCCAAAAGTGACACAAAAATGGCCCATAAATGACCCCAATATGGGCAAAAAAATGACACAAAAATGACCCAAAAATGGCCAAAAAATGATGCAAAAATGGCCCAATAATCGCCTGAAAATGTCGCACAAATGGCCTAAAAATGGCCATAAAATTACCTCAAAATTTCCCAATTAATGGGAAAATTATTATCTAGAGTCCCTGTCAGCAGTCCCTTGTAGCGTCGCCGCTGGTGAGGGCCGGACAGCTGCCCACCAGGGTTTTGGGCAGCAACCTAGCGGTGGCTACGAACGAGTGTCCCTGACCACTGCAGGCCCAGGTTCACTGTCGTCGGGCCCTTTACGTCCCTTGCCACAGGCTGTGCCTCCCTGCAGGGTAGACACTGTTTCCGATTAGAGCCGGAGTATCTAGGGAGGGATCTTTAGCCCCGGAATAATAGAGACACTGTATCTGAGGTAGATAGTACTCTGGGCATCCGGGATCTAAAGACCCGGAGCTCCGGTAGAACCAGACTTTTATTGGGGAACACAAACCAATCACATACAGGCTAGGGGGAGGAACAAGGGAGGGACAAGGGAACAAGGACCAACCGGGAAGGGAAAGGGGAGGAGAAGGGAATACAGACAGGGGTACAAACCAATCATCAACCGAATAACAAAGAACAATCTAGAAACCAAGGATGACGGACAGGAGATGGGCAGGTGGCAGGACAAATGGGGAGAGGGCAGCCAACCCCTAGGAGACCCAGCCCCCTTCTGGGGCATACTACAACAAACTCCACCCCAGGGGTGACCTTCCAGAGCCTCCTAGGAGAAGGGGAGGGAAAAAGGGGTTTTGGGGGTCTGAACCACCACCACATCTCCCCCGTTTTTACTATTTAAGAAGGCGAGGAGTGCAGGTGAATATAAAAGAATGCCGTCTACAAATGCAACTACAAAACTCTTAAAACAACTGCAAAAATATAAAACAATAAAAATTATAAACAGAGTTCAAAATAACAAACTACCTAAAAGACTTAATACAATAATTAACAAAATCTACAAAACATTCTTTAAAAAAGGGTGATAAATCTACTAAACTTAAAACTGACTGGTTTTCCCCTGGATTCCCTTGGGGAGTGGGACAAGGGATAAAGGAAAAAGGGTCAAGGGAAACACACAAGGGAAGAATAGGGGTAATGCACAGTTGGTTATACATATAAATGAGAATAAAAAAGGCTTTAGACTAACTTAAAAGACATAGTACAATAAAGATAACTTAAAGAACCCAATATGTAAAAATAAGGGGAAACCCATCGTCCATAACTCTCTGTCGTCGTTGGCAGGGTGCAGCGTTGGAAACTATTGCGGTCACAGTGGTGGTTGCTGGGTGGATCAGCCTTAGCTTCGTGGGAAGGACTCAACCCCTTGGGCCGCGTGCCTCAAGTTCTGCTGGAGTTTCTTGGATCAGTTGAGTTTGATTTTTCATTTTCTCATTTCTGCTGGACCTTTTCTTTTTCCTTCGTTTCCATGCCACCTATCTTTGACGCAAGCCGATGTTATGGGCCGCTATGGGGGTACCTAAAACACAAACTTTCCGCCCCCCTTCCTCGGCATATGCCGCAGCCTCTGGGCCTCCGGGTTCCTGGTGTTGGGAACCCAGGTAGGTTGGCCGGTTTCCCACCTCAGCATCAGCTGTCGTGGTTGGGCCTCCAGGTTCCAGATTACCTGGACTCCGGTAGGCCTCGGCCTCTCCGCTCCCGGGTTCTAGGTTGCTAGAACCGGAAGGCGGAGTGTGGGAAACCGGAAGAGGGGAGGGGCTGCCGGTGGAGTGGGCGGAGGCACCACACGAAGGAGTGGTAACTGCGGTCGGGGCGGGGATCCCAGTGGTAGGGGGAGGGCCCGACGCAGTTACGCCCATCGACATTAATGGGGAGGGGCCTGACGCTGAGCGACACCACAGAGAGGTGGAGTCAGGGGGAAAGAGGAAGGGGGAGGCAGGGGCACCTGCGCATTGGTTTTCAGGGGTGGTGCTCCCTGCCACGCGGCCGGCACCATTTTGGGTGCTGCCTCCATTTTCTATTTCCATAAAACTTGGGGATGGTGCAACAGGCGCAACTGGGAAAGAAGGAGTAGGAAAGAGGGTTAGGGAGAAGTCTGCAGCAGGGTGGCCAGTCTCGCCATGGCCGGGGCGCAGCAGGGATCGCGGGGGGTCAGGGTGGCGGCAGGATCTCTGCTCCTTGGGGTGACCCCCCTGCTCATCAAGGAGGGGTACCTGCCGCGATTCCCGCCGCTGTGGGGAAGAGGGGTATAAGGGACAAGGGGTTTGGGTAGGAAGGGTGGGTTTAACTGGGGACCCCGAACTTTCATCCCTTTCTGTTAGAACATCATAAATTAAAATAAGTAAAGAAAAGAATTTCGAAACACCCTGATCCCCGGAAAGCAAAACTGTAATTAACTTTTCCCAAACTGCATCCCAAAAACTTAAAGTACTAACTAACTCAACCGAAACATAAGGAATGTTAAAAAAAATCCACTTAATAAATTTCTTTAAAATCCCTTTCTTAAATTTTCCCCGTTTAGAATTTAGGGTATCCTTAACTTGGAGATAAACCTCCCTGTGTGAGTGACTGAGCCTGTTGCCCATGTCAGCCCACACATTAAATCACAGGACCCAGGAAAACGGCTACAACTAAAGAGGGGATAAAGCAAAAAAGGGTGGCACCTAGGATTTCCCCCGCACTTACCCGTCCGTGCAGTCCTCTATGCTGCGCAGTCTTTTTCCACACCGGGTCCCTGATGCCGGTCTCCTTCCTCAGGTGCCAACTTAAAACTCCTGGACCCTGGTCTCTGGCTCCACCGAGGCTCCTCAAACCTTTGGGTGCCCCACACTTACTTCTGCGGTTTCCGTGGCCCCTTCTTCCAGGTGCCCTGCACTACTATTGCGGTTTCCGTGGCCCCCTCTTCCAGGTCTTTCGAGGAGTTCGTCGGTGTCCCCTCGGAACGAGACTCGTAAAACCCAGCCGCGTTCCGAAGGGCGTTGGCTGCTCCGAAGGTGCTTCTTGCCACCCAATGGTCAAGGCCACTCCTCAGTGACCACTAGCTGACCGCTAGTGGTCCCTGTTCGGGCGCCAATTTGTTGCATCGCCGCTGGTGAGGGCCAGACAGCTGCCCACCAGGGTTTTGGGCAGCAACCTAGCGGCGGCTACGAACGAGTGTCCCTGACCACTGCAGGCCCAGGTTCACTGTCGTCGGGCCCTTTACGTCCCTTGCTGCAGGCTGTGCCTCCCTGCGAAGAAGACAGACAGAGTAAGTCTGTGAGTTTCCCCTGACCACATCGACCAGAAGCACTGACCAGGGCCATTGCCCAGCTTTTGGTCTTCGAGATTTTAGAGTCTTCCCGAGCTGAGAGGTTTGCTGAGCAGGGATGGGTAACAGATTGTCCGCTCAGCAAAAGGGGATTTATTCCCATTTAAAGGAAATTGTAATTGCGGGGAAAAGGGATTTCGAGAAGCCTCTGTTAAAAGAGTTCGTTAGATGGCTTTTTGTCCGCTTTCCTTCAATTTCGGTAGATCTAGTTCATGATTTACGTTTTTGGGATCAGGTGGGAGGTGTTTTGACAAAGAGAGTTCGTGAGGGAAACTCCAGGGAAGCTCGTTTTTATTCTGTTCTAATTTTAGTTTGTGATTCATTAAGGGAATTGCAAAGGGGAAAGATTGTTGGGACCCCTGTTCTCCCCACCCCATCTTCCCTCACACCCCGCTCTCCGCACCCCTCTACCCTCCGCCGTCGAGATTCGCGTCGAGTCTCCTTTTCCCTTGACCCGTCGCAGTCTCCGTTGGTCCCCAACCTGTGCAGAGAGGGCCCCTCTGCATCGGACCCTTCCCTATCCCTTCTACCAATGCCCACTTACCCAGTTGCGCCTGTTGCGCCACCACCTTATCATAAATCTAAACAAGATGGCCGCGGGAACCAACAAAATGGCGCTGATGGCGCAGCAAAAATTTCAACCCCTCACCTTCGTGCCAAAGGCGGCCTTGTCCATCACTCACGGGACCCCTCCCCTGAAAGCGATAGGGACTCCTCCCCAGAACCCGCCCACGGAGTGCTCCGCCCCTTGGGTCGCCCTACCTCCTACGCTGTGTCGAAGGGTGGCGTCACGTCGGGCCCCTCCCCTAAGATCGGGAACGCCCACCGGCCCCGCGCGGCATCCTTACCCTCGCGACCCGCCCCCTCAAGGCCTAGGTCCTTGGCCCTCCCTCCCAGTACCGCGCATCTAGAACCCGGAGGGGAGGCCGCCGGGGCCTACCAAGGTTCTAGGCCGCAATGCCTGGAACCCGGAGGCCTGCAGGCCGAGGCCTACACCGAGGCCTGCGACCAGGCCGAGGCCTACCGTGGTTCAACACATCTAGAACCCGGAGGCCCAGGGGCAGCAGCGCGAGCTGTGGAGGGAGGCCCAAGCCTAGCAGCCTTGCCGGTGCATGTAGGCTGGCGAGGGCACAACCCAAAATGGGAACCCTTCAGGTTCTCGCAATTGCGAGACATTTGTAAAATCGTGGCAGACCATGGGTTGGAATCTCCCTATTGCCAGGGGATGTTAAGAGCAACTTTTCGATCCAATCTCCTAGTCCCCGAGGATGTGAAAATGATAATGGAAGGGATTCTTGCCCCTGAAAACTATTGGCTCTGGGAAAGAGGTTGGAAGCGGATTTTAGATTATTTGCTCGATGAATATGAAAGAGATCCCGAGCTCGATCATTTAACGGTGGACCATCTGGCCGGGGAGGGTGATTACGCCAAAGGTGATGTCCAGGCGGGACTGTTACCTACAAATGTAGTCCAGGACATTCAGCAAGCGGCATTGAGGGCCTTGTTAATGCTGCCCTCAGGCGACGTTCCTTCAGATAGTTGCGCCACAATTAGGCAAGGACAAACGGAAAGTTTTGTAAAATTTGTGAGCCAGATTCGTGTGGCTCTTTCAAAGCAGGAGGAGGATCCGGTAGCCCAAATGAAAATATTGCGGTCAGTCGCATTTTCAAACGCCAACCCCGCTTGCAAGGCGGTTTTGAAAACCCTGCCCCGAAAGCCCAGGCCCACCATTGAGGCAATGGTTGAGGCCTGTGCCGAGATAACCCCAGAACCATTGCCATCATTTTCCCTCCATGACAGACCAGCCAGGGCCAGAGGACAGGTGGCAACTCCCGCGACCACCAATCCTAAAAGTGACTTTGTTAAGTCCGCCAAGTGTTTTAATTGTGGAGAGATAGGGCATCTGTCACGGAATTGTCCCAAACCTAGAAAGTCTAACCTCTCCTGTCGTGAGACTCCCACAGGTCCTGGAGTGGCTCGCTGCCCTTGCTCCCGGAAGACCTCGGGAAACGGGCAGAAGAGCGTGGAGCGGCGCCGCGCAATGATACCAAATTAAAGGCCGACACCACCTCGCACGCCAAAGCCGCTCCAACTGGACCTCCTGCCGCACCATCATCGGGAGAAGGGGAGTCTCCGGAGACCCGTGACAACCGGACACGATTCCATGTGGTGAGTGCCCACCCACAACATGTGACAACTACGGACTTCTTCGTTTACACAGTATTCCTATGTGGTGACATTTATTACCGGACTGACCTGTTAATAGTAGGAGACTCCACGCGGAGTCCACCGGGACTTTTTGTACTCCCGCAGATTGTGGCTGCGGTCCCTGGGCAAACGTTTAACATCACTGCCGCTAGCCATTCTGCACCTTGGTTTATTCCCAGAGGGCAGTGGCTAGCCCATGCCATTGTTGTTCCACAAGAGTCGTCAAGAGTACAGCGGACTCCAACGTCTATGTACTCTGAGCTTTTAGGCGCAGACAAGCCAATTTTATCATGCAGACTTAAAAATGGAAAAGCCGCGGTGCATTTGCAAGGAATGGTTGATACAGGGTCTGACGTCACAATAATATCACAGTCAGAATGGCCACATGAGTGGAGGCTTCGACCCTCCACCGACAACATTAATGGTATAGGGGGAACCATTTTACCTCAACAATCAGCTAAGAACATACAGATTGAGGGACCCGATGGCCACGTCGCTACGGTCAAGCCATATGTTGTAGTGTCTGGTTTCACCCTGTGGGGGCGGGACCTTTTGTCACAATGGGGGACCAGGCTAGAGATCCCTGAACCATCAAGGGATTTCTAGCCGGGGCCACTGCGAGGCACGCCACCCGTGCCTCAGTCCCACCCTTGTCGTGGAAGACCGACAAGCCGGTATGGGTGGAGCAGTGGCCCCTCGTTGAAGACAAGTTAAGCGCCCTTCGGTCCCTCGTGCAGGAGCAGTTATCCAGGGGCAACATTGTGCCATCTGATAGCCCTTGGAATTCACCCGTCTTCGTTATCCGAAAGGCTAGCGCAGGCGGGTGGAGGCTCCTGCACGATCTCAGAAAAATAAATGAGACCATTGTAGACATGGGCCCCCTCCAGCCAGGGCTCCCCTCCCCAGCGATGCTTCCCCGTTTGTGGCCTTTAGCAGTCATAGATATTAAAGACTGCTTCTTTTCCATTCCATTGCACCCTAGAGACGCACCACGTTTTGCTTTCTCTGTTCCATCTATTAATAGAGCAGCACCACAAGAGCGTTACCACTGGCAAGTACTCCCGCAGGGAATGAAAAATTCCCCCGTACTGTGCCAGTGGTACGTCTCAAAAATTTTATCACCTGTAAGAAAAGCTTTTCCGAAATCCGTCATCTACCATTATATGGATGACGTGCTAGTCTGTGCCTACTCAGAGGACCTTTTAGACCGGACACTACAAGCCACGGTAGAAGCCATCCAGCGCGCCGGGATGGTCGTGCACCCGGACAAAGTGCAGCGAGTCAAGCCGTGGAAGTATCTTGGCGTCCGAATCGGGGAAAGAACCGTCGCGCCCCAGCAACTTGTCATCCAAGACAAGCCCAAGACCCTGAGAGAACTACATCAGTTGTGCGGGTCTGTCAATTGGGTTCGTCCATTGCTGGGGTTGACGACGGCTGACCTCGCCCCTTTGTTCCATCTGCTGAAAGGCGGCGAGGGACTAGATACTCCAAAAAAACTGACCCCGGACGCCAAGATCACCATAGGTAAGGTGCAGAAAGCTATTGCCTCCCGGCACGCACACCGTATAGCTCCCGATCTGCCATTCCAGCTAGTTGTGTTAGGGCAGATCCCGCGATACTATGCTTTGATTTTCCAGTGGGACGGGAGGTTGAAGGACCCCCTCTTAATCGTAGAGTGGGTGTTCCTCCCTCATACACCGTCCAAAACAGTAACAACGCCACAAGAACTGGTGGCCTCGCTGATTTCAAAGGCGAGAATTAGACTCCATACCCTTGCGGGGTGTGACTTCACATGCATCAGAGTCCCGTGGAAAGACGAGGACTTGGACAAATTGTTCCAAACAAATGAAAGCCTCCAGTTCGCCCTGGACAGCTACCCAGGCAAAATTACTGGGAAGAAATTAAGACACAATTTGTTTAATATGAATTTCAATCTGGCTCCAAAAATAATGCAATCCAAAAATCCTATAAATGATGCTCTGACCGTTTTTACAGACGGCTCATGGTCCTCCCATAAGTCAGTAATGACTTGGAAGGACCCTCGGACCCAGCAGTGGGAGTCTGAGGTCCATGTGGTGGAAGGATCCCCACAAATTGCGGAATTAGCAGCCGTCGTCAGACTGTTCGAGAGGTTCCAGGAACCCCTCAATTTGGTAACTGATTCTGCGTACGTAGCTGGGATAACTGTCGGGGCCGAACACAGTTTATTAAAGGAGGTTCAGAATGAGAAATTATTCGGGCTGCTCTCAGGGTTAGTTTACCTTTTGTCCCACTGAGAGCACCCATATCATGTAATGCATGTGCGGTCGCATCAAGGTCTCCCCAGATTCATCAATGAGGGGAACTGCAGGGTGGATGCTTTAGCTATGACCACGCAGGTTTGTTTGACCAACATTCCAGACATCTTCGCGCAGGCCAAGCTAAGCCACCAATTCTACCATCAGAACGCCCCTGCCCTCCGGAGGATGTTCCATCTTCCTCTGGAGCAAGCTCGGGCCATTGTGGCGACATGTCCGAATTGTCAGAGCTTCCAAATTCCATCGCTGAACCCAGGAGTTAACCCCAGGGGTTTAGCCTCATGTGAGCTCTGGCAAATGGATGTCACGCACATCCCTGAGTTCGGACGACTGAAATACGTACACGTTTCTATCGACACTTTCTCCCATGCGATATTTGCATCCGCGCATACCAGGGAGAAAGCCTCTGATGTCCGTAAACATTTATTAATGGCCTTTTCTGTTTTAGGTACTCCAAAGACGATAAAAACCGATAACGGCCCCGCGTATACCTCCTCCCATCTGCGGAAATTTTTCCAGGAGTGGAGAATTCAGCACGTCACCGGAATTCCTCACTCCCCGACAGGTCAGGCGATCGTGGACAGGGCTCACAACACCTTGAAGAGAGTCCTCTGCCAGCAACAGGGAGGTGCAGAGAAATCGCCTGTTGAGCGACTCTGTAAGGCTCTTTTTACCATCAATTTTTTGAACTGCTCAGCAGAAGAGCCGCTCCCCCCTGTACACCGCCACTTTTCTAATTCGGCTAACTCCAAATTAAAGGAACACCCGCCGGTGCTGGTGAGGGACCCAGAGACCCATAGGGTCGAAGGGCCCCTCCCACTGATCGTCTGGGGACGAGGTTACGCTTGTGTGTCAACCAACCGAGGGCCGAAGTGGGTCCCCTCAAAATGGGTCAGACCCTACAGAGTACCTAGCAGAAAGGCCAGAGATTGTGTTCCAGGAGTCCAAGCAAGCCACAAGCAAGAAAACCAGAGCACTCAAGACGAGAGTGCCTGGAAGAGACGCAAGAGGAAGACAACTATGGAAGTCAACAACCTGCCGACAGCTTCCCCGAGAAATCCTGACAAGACCAGCACAGAACCGAGACAACCTTCGGACAACCTTCGTCAGGAGGACCAGACAAGCCTCAGAGGCCAGCAAAAGTCCCAACCTGACCTCTGTGTTCCCTAAACCTAACCCATTTACCCTTAACTTACCTCATGTATGTTCCTACCTTGTCCTTGTCTTTTGAAAAGAGAGGGGGAGACAGAGAAGATTTTGTAGGTACAATTGCTTTAGATTAAGCACGTTCCTTCTTACGTTTGTTTGTTTTTCAAGTCATTTTAGGAAACCCACCCGGAGAAGGAGATGGAACCATCAGTCCTCACAATCTGCCTCCTGTTGGCAACACTCCTGGGAGTTAACCCGTGGATTGTGCAACAGCCTAAGGAAAATGTGTGGGTCCACTTGGCAAAGACCATCGGCCGAGAGGACTTCTGTCTGAACACTCCATCCGCTAACAGCCCTTTGTCGACCTGCCTAGTTGGTATCCCCAAGACTTGGCCCGAACATCGTGCCGTCTTCTCAGGGGCCCACTGGTCTCAAAGTTGGAATCAATGGTTGCTGACCTTGCCATCCATGCACGCTGATCCCCAAGAATTGGATCTTTTGGGGTCAGCACAACCTGCTTTCTGTACGATATTTCTAAAACCAAGTACCAGTAGGCATCCAAGGCAAATTCTTCGTAACAAAATTCATAATAACAGAAGGCAGTGGGCGCTCCGCCAAGAGATCCAAAGGAGATATCATAATCAGCAAAAGATAACTAAAGAATTGGATGCCAGGGCAGCGCAGGCGGTTGCAATGAGAACTCTGACAGTTTCGCCCAATGATAAAGAATTGTATGGAAAAACAAATTGGTGCAAATTTACCAATGTAACACGGTCAGCTCCCCTTGATTCCCCCAAAAAACTCCCAGAAGGACTCTTCTTGATTTGTGGAGACCGGGCTTGGGCAGGGATTCCTCGGAATCCCCGGGGAGGACCCTGCACAATAGGCAAGCTTTCTCTTCTAACACCAGGCACGAAACAACTTCTAGCCTGGAGAGACCACCAAAATTCGGCCCGAAAAAGGAGAGCCACCCTAGATTTGGATCCCAATTGTGATAGTAATGTTGTGTCGTGGTCTTTCTCCAAGAGGGTCGCAGCCTCAGTTTTTCTGCCGTGGGTGGCGGCTGCTAAGGCCCTAGGTGAGCTTTCTCACCTGGAGTGTTGGTTGGGAAAGCAGGCGAATGCAACATCCCGAGCATTAGCAGGCCTCCTCGCCGATGAAGAGACCACTAGGCAGGCGACTTTGCAAAATAGAGCTGCAATTGATTATCTTCTTTTACTACACGGCCACGGATGCCAGGACTTTGAAGGCATGTGTTGCTTCAATTTGTCATCTCATGCCCAAGATGTGAAGAAAAGCATCCAAACCCTCCAAGACCAAGTGCATCAACTACGCACCGAGGCAACGGACTGGTTGAACAATTTATTCGGTCACTGAGGACTCTCCGGGTGGGCGATGCAAATAATTCGTTCTATTCTGTTAGTTTTGTTAATTATCTTTGTTGTACTATGTTCACTCAGTTGTTTTAAGCGACTTGTCGTTTCCTCAGTAGTTCACCTGCTTTCTTTAAATAATAAGGGCGGGGGAGATGTGGCAGTGATTCAGCTATCCCAGGGGGATTTCCCAATAGACAAGCCCTGGGGGGAGGAGGAAGAATTCCCCCATTGCCAAGCACTTACTTGGTACAACCCATCGGAGGATGGGCCCTGAAGAGTTGACACCCCCTGAGCCGATAGGCTGATCACACCTGCTTGTCAAGAGACTGCCACTCCCTGCTCTGGAAGCTTCTATGTTCCCTGTATGCTCATTGTATGGTTCTGTTGTCAATTACCCTCTCTCCTCCCCCGTCCGTCCATGGTTGGTCCCTTGATCCCAGCTCCTCCCTCGTCACTCCCCTAAGACTCTCCGTGATTGGTTGCCGAGATCAAATAGAGACTCGTGTCACGGAGAGCTCCGTGTCTTCGGATCCCGGCTCCCCGAAGAGCAACAACTCTGTGTCAGCTCCTTCTTTGCCCGGGTCCGAGGAACCCCCTTATACCTAAGGCGTGCTCAATAGTTCGCTTTCCTCCGCGCCTCGTATCACTGAGCTAGGGACTACACGGGCCCGGCGACAGGGAAGGCAGTTGGCCGCTGTCGACCCACAAATCTGTCGCAACCTGTAAAATAAAAGTAGAAGCGAGCACGCTCCGGGTCCAGGAGACCTACGGACTCTCTGCCGTTGGTTGCTCTATCCTCAGCCGGTTGACCATGAACTCCCTAACCGGATGGTGGGAGAACGTGGGGGACCTAAAGTCCCGCCAGGGAGGTAGAGCGTTGAGGGCCGCAGGTTATTCCTTGAATCACGGAGAGACCGCGAGGCAATGAGGGAACGACTCCACTGCAGGGTAGCAGAGAAGTTTATTCTCTGAGTCCCGAGGCAGAAGAGCCCCGAGCTAGCTCAGACACAACCTTTTGACTGTAACGATTAACCAATAGGAGAACAGCATTGGGGCGGAGTTGGGGAGGGGCGAGGGAATCACAACCAATGGGATTAGAGCAAGGGAGGGGACAAGGAACAACAACCAATCACAATTATTAAAACCACGAACTTTCCAGAACTTAGGGATGGGACAAACTTGGAGTGACAACCTTAGGAACAAATAGCATTTAACTAGGTGGAGTTCAGGGGAGGGGTTTTGCCTTGGGCTAAACCATCGTTGTTTCTGTGGCAGGGGTGGCGCTTGGGCTATTCCACCAGGAACTGCCGGGGGGTTTTTGTAATTTTAATTCTACCTCAACCACCCCAACATCTCCCCCTTTTCTTTTATTTAAGAAGGTGTTTATAACTAACTTGACAATTACATTTCTTAAACATGTGAATAATAACAAAACGACAACAATCACTCCGAGAACCCATAGCAGTGATTTTATCAAATGGATCGCCCAAGATGAAAGTCAGTCCAGTCCCATCAAAGAGATGTTGCAGCCAGTCCTTGCTTTCGACTTGGAGTTTTTTCAAGTGTTCATCCATCTCCTGGATCTTGGCGTGGATGCTTTTTGAGTGTGATGATAAATTCAAGCAGCAAAGTCCCTCGAAGTCCTCGCACCCGTGCCCGTGTGCGAGGAGGAGGAAGTCGATTGCTGCTCGGTTCTGCAGCGTTGCCTGCCTGGTGGTTTCCTCGTCAGAAAGGAGTTCCGATAGCGCTTGAGATGTTAAGTTTGCATGCTTTCCCAACCAACACTCTAGGTGAGTAAGCTCACCTAGGGCTTTGGCCGCCGCCACCCACGGCAAAAACACCGAGGCCGCAACCCTTTTTGAGAAGGACCACGAGACCACGTTATTATCACAGTTGGGATCCAATTGAAGGGTGGATCGTTTTTGCCTTGCCTCATTTGCGTGGTCTCTAGAAGCTGGCCCATCCCAGGTGTCAGCAAGGAAAGCCTGCCGAGCGTACATGGCCCTCCTTTAAGACGAGAAGGGATTCCCGCCCATACTCGGTCACCGAAGATCAAGAAAATCCCCTTAGGGAGTTTCTTGGGCAACTTGGTGGATGCCGACCATGTAGAATTTGCAAATTTGCACCATGACTTCACGTCATACAACTGCCAATTATTTGGAGTGACATCGAGTTCTTTTGGGACTACCGGAGGTATTGCCAATTTATCAACTTTGGGAATTTCGGGCCTAATTTTAGCTGGCTCCCTTGGTGCATCTCTATGAATCTGCCAGCTTTTTCTCCGGTCCCAGTCTCTAAGGGACCCGAACAATGTTCGTTTCCGGCGTCCAGAAATTCCAGGTTCAGCAAAGTATGTGCAGAAAATTGGTTGTGCCGACCCCAGCAGGTCCAATTCCTGGGGCTCGGTGTTTTTGGATGGCAGCGTCTGCATCCACTGGTCCCAACTGCGGGATTGGCGAAGGCCTGCAAAGAAGGGGTTGCCTTCTGGCCATGTTTCGGGAATCCCTACCAGGCAGGTCGACATGGGGTCATCTGCCGAATGCATACTCAGACACATTTGATCTTGTTGTGTCGCTTTCGCAAGAGTGACCCATATATTTTCTCTTGGCTGCTTCACGATCCACATGTCTGCTGTTGGTAGGATGGTTGTCAATATCACCAGGTAGATGGCAGTACAGTTGGGCGTAAGGTTCTCCAGGGTTCTCTTCATCTTGACAGGCTGACCTTCACAAATCAACAAATAACATGATTATAAGTATTTCCCATTTTCCTCTTTGATTCTTGAACCAAACCTTTTTCTCTTCCCATGCCCCTAGATCTCTCCCCATAACTCCCCTCTTTCCTTTAGTTAAAATATATCTTAGGGTAGAAAATATAGGACTTTTAAGGGTAGGACTGGGGAAGGAAAGGAAATGGGGAAAGGGAAAACGGGGAAGGGAAAGAAAGGGGGTAATGTCACAGTTCGTTTTTTGTGATAAGTCTTTAAATACTGTTTCTTCGCTGAAGGTGGTCTGTGCTATTTTCCTCTCGCGGGTCTTTCAGTGGGATTTTTCTTCTTCTTCGCTTCCAGGCTGTATTTGTGTCTTGTCCAGTAACGTCGGCTTGTGCGGGACTTTCTGTTCGGTAGGGCTTGATGTTTTTAGCCGGGAGCCAGCGCGGTCCGCCTGGGGTGGAGACACAACCATATCCCCTCCCCCAGACGATTAACGGCACGGGCCCCATCACCTGCTGACTCTCAGGATCCTTGTATAGCACAGGCGGATTTTCAGCCAATTTTGCTCTCGTAGAGTTCGTGAAATGCCTGAACACGGGGGGAGTCGGCTCGTTCTCAGAACAATTTAGGAAATTTATGGTGAACAAAGCCTTGCAGAGGCGCTCAACTGGCGACTTTCCTTCTGCCTCTCCCCGCTGCTGTAAAAGGATCCTTTTCAAGTCCCTATGTTTTCTCTCTACCAGGGCTTGCCCGGTAGGAGAGTGTGGAATTCCAGTAATGTGTCTGACTCCCCATTTCTGCATAAAATCTCTGATAGCTGCAGAGACATATGCAGGGCCATTGTCAGTTTTTATTTCTTTTGGCACTCCTAAAACAGAGAATGCCAAGGTCAAATGTTTCCGGACGTCCCTGGCCTTTTCCCCTGTTTGAGCTGAGGCAAACACCGCTCCAGAGAACGTGTCTACAGACACGTGGAGATATTTCAGTCGCCCAAATGGTGGAAAGTGTGTGACATCCATCTGCCACACGTCGTTGGAGTTCAACCCTCTTGGGTTGACTCCCTGGTTAAAAGATGGAACTTGGTATTCTTGGCAACTCGGGCATGTGGCCACAATGGCTCGGGCTTGCTCTAAGGAGAGATTGAACATCCTCCTGAGCGCCGGCGCATTCTGGTGGAAACATTGGTGACTCAGGCGTGCAAAGGTGTCAGGGATGTTACATTTCAGCACTGGCATCGCCAGGGCGTCGGCTCTCGCATTCCCCTCTGCTATGAATCCTGGCAAGTCTGAATGCGACCTCACGTGCATAACAAAGAATTGATGCTTGCGGTGGGAAAGGAGCTCTACTAATCTTGCAAGCAGTCCAAACAATTTTTTATTCTGAACCTCTTTGAGCAATGAATGTTCGGCTCTAGACACTACTGCTGCCACATATGCCGAATCGGTTACCAAATTGACGGGTTGCTCCTCAAACCTTTCGAATACTCTGACTACCGCCGCTAGTTCAGCAATCTGTGGAGAGCCCTCCACAGTGTGAACTTCCTCGTCCCACACAAGGGTTTCTGGATCTCTCCAAGTCAAAACAGACTTGTGGGACGATCCAGAGCCGTCGGTAAAAACTGTCACAGCATTCTTAATTGGTGTTTTGCTTTGGACAAATTTTGGTGCCAATTCGAATTCTGTATTAAATAAATGATGTTTTAATTTTTCAATGCCAATTTGACCTGAGTAGTTTTCTAGAGCCAATTGCAGGTTCTCGCTCTCCTGGAAGACTTCCTCAAATTGTTCGTTCTTCCAGGGCACTGTTATGTACGAGAAATCACACCCAGCGAGAGTGCGGAGCCGAGACCGAGCTCGTGTAATGAGCCCAGCCACCAAATCTTGTGGCCTTGAAATTGTTTTGGACGGGGTATGGGGCAAGAACACCCACTCCACTATCAGGAGAGAGTCCTTGGCCCCTCCGTCCCACTGGAATATCAACCCATGATATAACGGTGTCTTCCCCAAGATTGTAAATCGAAAGGGAAGGGCAGGGTTGATACGGTGTGCTGCCCGGGTGCTGATGGCTAGCAATACCTTGTCAACGACGTGGATGGCTTCTGGTGTCATTTCAATTGGGCTGTCCAATGCTTGTCCACCTTTTAGAAGGTCGAAGAGGGGTGCCAGCTCGGTGGTCTTCAAACCCAACAGGGGTCGAATCCAGTTTACTGACCCGCACAGCTGGTGAAGTTGGCGGAGAGTCTTTGGATGACGCTCTAGTTTCAGGAGCTGGGGGACGATGGTCTGCTTCGAAATCTTCATCCCTAGATATTTCCAGGGCTCTTCCCGTTGAACCTTCTCAGGTTGGACTTCCATGCCTGCTGCTTCAATGGCTTGAATGACACTATTTAGGGTCCTGTCCATATAGTCTTTCTCCGGGGCACATACCAGAACATCATCCATATAGTGGATGATTCGAGCTTTTGGGAACGCCTTCCTGACGGGGGAGAGCACCTCGGAGACGTACCACTGGCATATTACCGGGGAATTTCTCATTCCCTGGGGTAATACGAGCCAGTGGTATCTCTTCATCGGTGCCTCCCTGTTCAAGGATGGAACTGAGAAGGCGAACCTTGGCGCATCCTCGGGATTTAACGGGATTGAAAAGAAACAATCTTTAATGTCTATTATGGCCAAAGGCCAACCTCTTGGAAGCATTGTCGGAGACGGCAACCCTGGCTGTAGTGGTCCCATTTCCTCCATGACCTTATTGATTGCTCGCAGGTCATGGAGGAGTCTCCATTTGTCTGTCCCAGGCTTTTTAATAACAAAAACTGGCGAGTTCCATGGACTTGAAGAAGGGGCAATGTGTCCTTTTCTCAACTGTTCTTCCACTAGTTCTTCTAATGCACGCAACTTTTCTCCTCGAAGGGGCCACTGCTCCACTCTAACTGGCTGGTCTGTGAGCCACTTAATGGCTGGAGTGGCGCATGCTGCAGTGACCCCCCTTAGAAACCCCTCGCCGGTGTTAATGGAGGGATCTCTAAGGTTGCCCCCCACTGGGACATCACATCTCTTCCTAGTAGATTGAAACCGAGAGGTAGGACAAAGGGGCGAACAGATGCCGTGTGTCCGTCAGGGCCTTGAATAAGAATGTCTGAGGTGCTCCTCTGCGGAGTCACCTGACCCCCTACACCATGGAGTCCGCGTGAGGCTTCTTTAGTTCCCCACGCTGATGGCCAGTCTGCATTGGAAATGACGGTCACATCAGCCCCAGTATCTAGCATGGCATGACATGTGGTGGATGAAAGTCCATTAATTAATTTGCAATCTACAACTGGTTTGTCCTTGCCAACGACTTCTGTCCACCAGATGTAGGGTGTCTTCCTATCTCGGGGAAGGTCTGGCAGGACTACGGCTTGCCCAATCCACGTCCCTTTAGGTAGGAACCAAGGCGTGGTATTGGGGCACAAGGTTAGGCTTAGGTTCTTTCCAGGGTGGTAGGTTTTGATCTCAGGTACCACAAAGATCCCTGGGGGACCTCGACTGGAATCACCTATTAACAAAACTGTCATAGTCTGTGAGGGGGCCTCCTTTAACATAACCGGAACGTGTTGGAATTCTTGGGATGTTAGGTGTAGTGTAAAGTCTGTAACAACTTGGTACCTGTTTCTTGGAGTAAAGTCCGGTTTGACAGTCCTTTGAAGGGGTCCGGTCGAAGATGTCGATGACCGGAGAGTGTCACTTCCACCTTCAGCGTTTAATTTGTTGTTTGTGGAGCGCGGCGCTGCTCCGCGCTCCCATCCTCGTTTCCCGACGTTTGTGGCACAGTTGTAAACGGCTGCGCCCACCACGGGAGTACTGGTAGAAACTGTCCCCACTGAGGCATGGCAGCGGTCTGTTGCGGTGCCACGGCTGGTTGCTGTAAAGACATGCTAGGAGAAGGTTTGGTGTTATTATCATTTTTTGGTTTAAACTTATATTGCTTTGGTTTTCTGCACTCCCGCGAAAAATGTCCTGGGATTCCACAGTTATAGCACTTGGCCTTGTTACGTTGGTCCTTTTCTGCAACAAAGGCCATGGGACCACTTTTCTGACGCTTCTGATCCTGTTCCACTTTTACTCTTATTTCAGAGCAACACTCTGTGATGAGCTCAATGGTGGGGGGGGGTTCTTTTGGTAAAGAGTCAATAACACGCCAACAGTCATCATTAGCATTTTGTCGCACTAGTTCTACTAGCATTTCCTTAAGCATTTTTGGGTCTGTCACAGTCCTAGCCATCGCCTCCCTCAGGCGATCCACAAATACACTAAAATTCTCATCAGGCCCTTGCTTAATATCAGTGTAGCTTCTCATAGGGCCTAGTGCGACTGGTATGCTGAAAAGAATCCTCTTTGCTAACATTTGAATGTCCAAAAGAACATCCTCTGGGATATTAGAAGCCTGGTCTTGGGCCTTCGTGTAATTTCCTTCCCCCACCAAATGGTTCATGGTCAGATTCGCCTTGTTCGGGTCAGTTTTATAATTTTCTAATAGCTTTTGCAATTCCCTTCTCCATTTCTTGTCCCAAATCCAATATTGTGATTCACTTAATAAACTTGACATCAGTGTTTTGATGTCTTTTGGCACTAGAACAGATGATTCAAAGGTAGCATTTAACAGTCCTTTGAAATAAGAAGAGTCCCGACCAAATTCTTTCCCTGCTTTACAAATGTCTTTCACTGTCCATTGAGGCAGTGGCTCCCATCTGGGGTTGGCTCCTTGCCGGTTATATGTGACCGGCGCGGCGAATGGTACGGCAGCCGCGTCGGCCGGAGCCGGGTGGTCCTCAGGTGTACAGGCCTCAGGCCTTCCCCCTTCCGGTCTCAGCCCGTGGGAACCGGAACTGGTGGCGTGGGAAACCGGAAGGTGGGTAGGGCTCACGATGGGAGGAGCAGGGAGATGGGCGGGCTGCGAGGCGGAAGGGGCAGAGCAAGAACCCGAAGGGGTGGAGGAGGGTTGGGGGTGGAGTTGGGAAACTGGGAGGGGACCCGCCGGAGTGACACCATCGGCCGCGATGGGAGGGACCGACGCAGAGCCAATCGACGGCAGGTGGGAGGGACCAGGGGTGGGGAGAAAGGGGTTCCCGCTTTCCCGTCCCGCGCATGTGCACCCCGCACAATGATTGTCGCATTGCGCCAATTTTCCCGCGCTCAAGACGCCATGTTGTGGCGCAGCACTAATTTCTCGAACGCCATTTTCCCGTGACGCACTTAAAATTTCTACCGAGCTATCATAACTGGGTGGACAAGGCGCAACAGGCGCAACCGGGGAAAGAGGGTTGGGGAAAAGGGTAAGGGTAGGATCGGCACCAGGGTGGCCAGTCCCGGTACCGAAAGGGTTGGTAGAGGAGGTACGAGGGTCGGGGTCTCTAATACCCCGGATTTCTCCCCTGAGCCGGTGGCTATCAGGGGGTACCTCTGTAGGCTCCCCACCAGGGACAAAGGGATTAGGGCCAAGGGTGGTAAGGGATTCATTTGGGTTAGGGGTCTCAACATCCCGAACATTAAAACTTTCCCAATTTCCAACCCAAACTTTATAAATTAAAATTTGCAACGGAAAAAATTTTCTAACAGAATCATCCCCCGAGTTTGCAACTTCTGTTAAACGGTGCCCCACTGTGTCCCAAAAATTAACTTCTAATATAACTGAAGGGTGTGAATAAGGAACATATTTACGAATCCATTTAATAAATTTCTTTAACAACGCCCTATTAAAATCTTCTCCCGCCCCAATTAGCTTAGTTTCAACTGTATTAAATAAATAAGAAAGTTCCCTTTCCTTCTTTGAGAGATGGAGGCCCATCTCAGAAGGCTATCTCTCTTCACCTCAGTAAAACAAAATAAAATAATTCCGAGCTTACCGCTCCTTCCCGGGCACGAAGCCTCTCCACGCAGCTGCGATTTTCTGTCGGCACAAAGCTTTCCGTTGGCACGAAGCCTTCTCTTCCCAAAATTAAATCCAAACTGAGGTGAAGGTCCTCGCGGTGAGCAGTTCCCTCACTCCCAGAGTGTGGGGTGGCTGGTCTCCCCACAAATCCCCCCTCTAAAACAAGAGGAAGACTTGCGGGGCTTGGCCCACAACGCGCGTCTTTGCGGATGTTCGCAAGCAGTCTCTTGTGATTCAAGAGAATCACGGCGTTGGGCGCCAACTGTAAAATAAAAAGTAGAAGCGAGCACGCTCCGGGTCCAGGAGACCTACGGACTCTCTGCCGTTGGTTGCTCTATCCTCAGCCGGTTGACCACGAACTCCCTAACCGGATGGTGGGAGAACGTGGGGGACCTAAAGTCCCGCCAGGGAGGTAGAGCGTTGAGGGCCGCAGGTTATTCCTTGAATCACGGAGAGACCGCGAGGCAATGAGGGAACGACTCCACTGCAGGGTAGCAGAGAAGTTTATTCTCTGAGTCCCGAGGCAGAAGAGCCCCGAGCTAGCTCAGACACAACCTTTTGACTGTAACGATTAACCAATAGGAGAACAGCATTGGGGCGGAGTTGGGGAGGGGCGAGGGAATCACAACCAATGGGATTAGAGCAAGGGAGGGGACAAGGAACAACAACCAATCACAATTATTAAAACCACGAACTTTCCAGAACTTAGGGATGGGACAAACTTGGAGTGACAACCTTAGGAACAAATAGCATTTAACTAGGTGGAGTTCAGGGGAGGGGTTTTGCCTTGGGCTAAACCATCGTTGTTTCTGTGGCAGGGGTGGCGCTTGGGCTATTCCACCAGGAACTGCCGGGGGGTTTTTGTAATTTTAATTCTACCTCAACCACCCCAACAGCAACCGCCTTTGATTGAGGCCACAACATCTACTGCGGATAGGCGGACGGCGACAGTCCCTGATGCATATCTTCCCTTGCCTGGTCCTTTGCTGCCCTAAGCACCATCTCCTTCTCACTAGAGTCCATTAGGGTATCTAATATCACTTGGATGTCATCCCAGTCTGGATTCTGAGTTTTCATAATCATTTTCACCACTTTATCAGGATTCTCCCTATAAGTCCTGGCTGATTGTTTCCATATTACTAGGTCACCAGGAGAGAATGGTACTTTTACAAAAACTGGTCCTTCCACCCCCACCCCTTGTCTTAAAGGAGCAATTACGGTTTTCTTCTGTTTGTCTGTTCTCGATGGACTCATCCCCGTCCTGGGCCAATTTGGGGCTAATCTGTAGCATGTTCAGTGGGCTATTGGTCCATCCTCATCACTTTCACTGCTATCAACCCCTTCTGCACCCCCTCCCCCATGCCTCCGTATTGTAACTAAATGGTTATTTCTGGGTAAAAATGGTACAGAGGTGTCATGGACAGGCGTAGGGGGAAGGGGGGGATTTTATTGGGGCCTTGAGGAAGGCGTAGGTGGTAAAGGGGTATCAGGTGTCAGTGGGAGAGGTGGGTATAGTGGTGGGTATTTATGGGCAGGTGGAGATGGGGAAGGGGAATGTCTATGAGCAGGAGGGGTAAATGGGTCAGTTTCAAAAGAAGGAGTAGGTGGGTTAGGTGAAATGGGACCAGATGAAGTAGGGCTAGGTCCCTTTGATGTTGCGGGAGCTACCAACAAGTCACCCTCCATGTCATCTTTCTGAGATAAACTTTCATTCACTGCCAGGTTTTCTATACAACGTTTCCCCTGAACACAGGCCACACATATATCCTTGTTAAGTACTGTAGTAACAGCTAAGCCTCCCTCCGCCAGCCACTCCAGTTCTTCCCGTAAATAGAAAAACAGATCAACATAAGGCATTTCATCCAATTTTCCCTCCTGCTTACAAAACAACAATAAGTGAGAAATCAAGTCAGATTGCAAAGACCCATTTTCCGGCCACCTCTTCCTGTTGTGCAAAGCATATTTCGGCCACTGAATGTTACAATAATCAATAAGCTTATCCTTACGTAATGCTTGACCAAAATTATCTTGTTTCCAATGTGCCAACAAGCACCCCAAAGGAGAAGTATGCGGGATGGAGGCATTGCCACCCAAAATCCCTTTTAGCTTCTCCATATTACTACTACAAAAATCCCCACTGCTGACCCTGCAATGCTTTCGCAATCGTCTTACGGACGGCGCCTAGGCATTTACCAGGAATTCCTTAGCCCAACCAAGCGTAGCTTTCGCTGCGGCTTACGGGCAGGCACCCAAACCAGAATTAAAGCACCTTACCTCTCCAGGGGACACTGCGAGTGGCGGAAGGCCGCGGTGCCGATGGGCTCCCCGAGAATCCCTTGGTGCCGGCTGGAGCGTGATCAGGTCGCCGGGTCCTCAGCAGCGCTCACAGGGTCCCGTCCTGGGTCTCCAAAATGTTAGCGTGAAAAACATAATCACAGAATGATTATATGCAGGTGCTTTATTGAAGGGCCCTGGGAGCAGGTGTCAGTCAGACCCAAATCAAGCTGCGCCACAGGTTCGAAAAGTGGTTACATTTATACTTGTTCCTTACATAACCATCATATAATCATCAGTTAATAATTAATGCAACATTGCTCTATTGGATATATTGTTTTCACTCAAGCATGAGTTTCAGCTTCGAGACTGTTTCTATTGCAGATACTGTTTTTTCCCAAGCATAAGTTTCAGCCCCCCTTTCCTACTACCCTTCTAACATTTCTCATGATTGTTGCAATTGAGCTATTATTCTTACTTACATTTACTAAGCACTCATTTCATTAATCTTGTCATAAGCAATCATTACAAGAAAACACACAGGTGCGGTTCTCATGACTACACTTCTACCTAACAAAGGCAACACCTAAGGCCTACCCTTAAGGCCTACAAGGCCTATCGTTCCCACAACCTACTAAACTACTACAAACCCAAAATCATTTTGACCTGTATGTGTTGGGGAAGATGAAATAGGAAAACCTTATAAATATGATTACCTAGTAAAAGATGCTGAGAATGTAGAAACTATAAATAAGATTGAAATGAAGACAAGCTTTGAGATACCAAACCCCAGTTACTGAACAACTGGAAAACAATGGCATGGCTGCTTGCAAGTAGTCCCCCCTTTGATTAAACAACACCCGCTGCTTGCAGACAGGTCCAAGAGTCAGAGCAGACCCTACCAACCTGGCAGGAGGTCCAAAAGGCAGCTTTTAAGCTTTAAAATAGAACACTGTATGGTAATGCAATAGTTCTCATAGGCTGTATGCAAATGTTATAAGATTTGTAGTTTGTTCTAGATTGGTTACTGAAAATTAGAATATTCAACACAGAAGATGATTTATTGTATTGTAAGCGACAGGCTCGCTCTCTTAGACCTTCGCTCTCGACTCTCTTAGATCCTCGCTCTTAGCTCTTCTCGTCTCTCTGACCTGCTCTGGGCTGCGTCTGGCAGCTCTCAGCAGGTCTCTTATATTAACGTTCTTTTACAATAAACCTCATGCTCTACAACCCGACTTCAGAGATCTCTCATCTGTCCCGGCCGTCTGAAACCGACCCTAAAACTCTACAGTATGCTATCAACACTAACTTTATTGACATGGCCAGCAGCCCAAAACCCCCTCTTGCACACAAGTTCTTAATAATGACCGATTAGGTCTATTAAAAAATGAATTATTTATTTAATA